>JAEMWC010001379.1:97500-176181 GCA_016490735.1 Pachyseris speciosa | reverse complement strand
TCTGTGGAACTATAAACATGTTTACGTTCGCTGAACATTCGATTTGTCTTCGACAGAGCGATTAATGTCAGCCTCAAAAAGAGGTTTATTGTACTCAAAGGACGGTTTATTGGCCTCAACCAAGGGCTTTTTGTTCTCAAAAGTGGAAATCATACTAATCTTACACGCAAATGCAGTCCGCTTGAATTGATCACAACGACTTCGTTTAAGCTTATATTTGTTCGAAACCATCGACCTAAAAGTGGTAGAACACTCACAATACCTTTTGCTTGACTGATTCAATGCATGTTAAGAAGAGTCGTAGCAACCAAATCTAGAATAATTCAACGTAAAACGTACCGGCCGCTTCGCGTCGTCAGCTACAAGAATCTTCAACACAGATTCCCACGTGGCATTTTCGGATGCAGCTTGTCCACGAACAATTTTCATTAGATACGATCAGATACGATGTATTCAAGTTTTCGGATCGATCGAGAAATATTTCAGCAGCATTCGTCGATACTCTGACGTGCCTATCTGGTTGTCTGTTTGCGTATCCACGTTTACGAATCGATTGAAGAAAATTGAGTCGATACTCCAACGCAATTGTGGACAGTGAACAGCTCTGAGTAGATAGAGTCTAGAGCGCATGCGCACTAGACTCAAAAGGCAGAAAACTGAACTGAGGATGTTTTGGAGTGGAGAATAAAAAAAAAAAAAAAAAAAAAATGGAAACTGTGAGATTACTGAACTAAGTTCCTTCGGAGGAATATCAGTCTTAGATATATACAGAGAGCTGAAATTTATATTTCAATTTTTTAGTCCAGATATGTATTTATCTCCACTGATAAACTAGCTGAGACTAGCTGGTGAGTTGTCAAGTTTTGAATATACTGACAACAACTGGAGTAATGCGTGAGCAGAAAACTATGAACCAGATTTTTTTGTTAGAATTGACATCCATTTAAATAACATAAAACTAAATGATCCTTAGAGAATTCAGATGAATGCGCAAAAAAGTCAATTTAATTATAGCTATCCACTGAGGGGTATTACGCCAGCTTGCGCTTTATACTAATGAGTTCCTTTATTCAAGGTACCTTTGTTTAATGCAGAATTCCTCTTTCATCTCGATTCTCATTACTGGCAAATTTCCTCCATCAAAATAAATGCCTTTTTTCAACATTATTATATTACGACTTTTATGTAATGTGGGATGAATGCAAATTAAGTGGTAGATTAGAGAAAAAAACCTTGAGGCTAAGAGGCACAGATCTAACTACACATGAAACTGAAACGTATCAACCATATGGTCCGGCTAATGTTATCACAATGCCGTATATATAATTCGTAGGTTTGCCTAAAATAACGTTTCCCCGTTTGCTTGATTTAAAACAAACTTGTCTTAAATGCATCTTTATTTTTGCTCGGCGACTTTTGTCGCCAAAACGGGGATTTTTTTTTTTCATAACTAACTGCACGACAAAAGCCGCTTAGACAAAAATGTCAATAAATGACTGCGGAAATAATTTTTTATATCCAGCACTACAGAAAGATTAAAAATCTGTTTAAATAAATGAAAAACTCTCCCAGTGGTGAGTAAAACCTCGTCAAACTACAACCTTGACCATCAATAAAATATTCTGGCCTCCCCACGCTTCGAATCTCGTCAAAGAAAAATCAAGATTTGGGGGAATTTCACCGACTTAAATTTTACTGAGTAGTATTTCACGATAAGGGCATTAATTTAAAAATATTCATTCGAACGAAGGAGCTTGAAGATAAAACAATCGTTATTAGGAGAGGATCTTCCATTGTTTTTCCCGATAAATAACTATTGATTCCGTTTTCCAGACCTAGTAGCCCTACTTTTGTTCTCAATGTGGCGCCGGATCGGTTCACCTTTAAGATATGCGTTGAAATTTTTTGCAAAGGCCATTACGGGAAGGGAAAATGCCAGAACACCAAACACTGCGCATATACTTCCAACAACTTTTCCAAAGCCAGTAACGGGGTAATAATCCCCGTAACCAACTGTAGTAATAGTTGTAATACTCCACCAGAAAGCATCTGGGATGCTAACAAAATGGCTACCATTTGCGGCTCCTAGGTCTGTATAGAACACTGCGCTGGAGCACAGAATGATGATCATAAACACAAACAGCATCATCATTTCCAGCTCGCTCATACTTGCGCGCAGAGTAAACATCAGTACTTTGAGTCCTCGCGAGTAGCGTGTTAGTTTCAAAATGCGGAATATTCGTAGAAGCCGTGTAGTGCGAAGGACAGCTAAGGACACCAGGCGGCGATTGCCGCTGATCAGGATCGCAAAAAACGGAATAATTGCTAGGAGATCTACAAAGTTCAAAGGCGACAGGAGGAATTGGGAGCGATTTGGCGCTGCCGCGAACCGCACCAGATATTCAAATAAAAACCATGAATAGCAAATGGTTTCAAGAACTATGAATACCTCCGGTGTGTCATATAAGCAATTTTCGTCAACTAGATTTTTAGAATCGCAGTCTAGCGTTGTATTATTACCATCTCTGGTTCCCGCGCTTTCATTACATTGCAACTTCGTTGTTGAATCACAATCTTCCTCTCTTAAGCCTCTAAAATAAGGCATAGTTTCGATGCAAGAAATTACCACCGACATGGCAATCATCAGAATAGATAACATCGCAATTGCTCTGGCAAAGTGCGACGTATCAGGGTGTTCAAATAAATTCCACACTCGTCGCTGAAGTAAAAATTGCGGTGATATGCGCTGCTGTTCCTGATACAAACATTTCGCGACGCCCTTTAAAGCTTGTTCTCCGAGTTGAAAAAATTCAACTTCCTCGGTGAAAACGCTGGCTGGGATATCTTCTGGCCAAATAAGTCTGCCTCCAGACTGGTAATAAAACAAGATCGATTCAAACACCAAACGATGTCGGTTAAAGAAATACTCCTGAACCACAGGATTGTAGTATTTTTGTCTTCTCGACGGACTGCCAAGCAGAGTGTCCGGAAAACGACTCAACGTTTTTTCTTTCGTTTCAAATGTCATTCCGCTAACGTTTATAACAACACGGTCTTCCATTTTATAATATGAAATCCATCTCTGACTGCCGGCGGGCCTTAATGGAGGAATTCTTGCATCCCAGCAGGTAATGTTATGGAAATAATTTGAAATTTAGTTTGTACCGGTGCATTAATTTAGCACCACAATAATTCGAGGTTGAAACAATACAACTCGCGGTCGTTCATTCGCCGTTTTTCACCGCCGTACAAGATGGTGGTAACCAATTTCATTTGGCCTGTGACAGCCACTCGTACAGTTTGATTTCAGCTGTGGAAATGTTTTGAATATAAGGAATGGATCGTAGGAATATTGATAAGTAATTTAATGAAATATGAATAAGTGAATCTGGTGTCTGTTGCGAAACCACCAATAGGCTGTTGGCTAAATAAAGGAAAAACATGACATTTGTGTGATGGGAATTAACTTTTGATAAATTGTGAGACACTATAAAAGGTAGAATTCTATCTGAGAAAGGATAATACTAAAGAAAGGTTAATAACTGTCACAATAATGACAAAATAGTGTTAATTATGCACGAGTGAGATGGCTGGATTTGAAATTTGCCTTAGTTTGTGAAAGGAAAACTTTGAATATTTCAGTAATATCGCTGTTAATCATCACTTTCAAAATTATCAAATTTATCCACAGATCTTTTATTGGCAATTGTAAAATTAAGATGAAACAAGCTATCGACATAACATTTGGAAAGTAAAATCAAGCGCTTTTTTGATCGAATTCTTCGGGTCGGTGATTACATTTGACCTGCGCGCTAACACTTGTTGTGGTGCACAAACTCACAAAGTTATTTATGATCCGAAAATTAACAATGAATCATTATTATTTGCCAAGAGTTAACATATTTAACATTAATTTCGTATGTTAATCCTTGAAACGTAGTTGTAGGTGTCGTAGTCATAACAGCGCGCTTAGAAAGTATTTGCAGCCGACCGACCACTGAGAGCGATCGATAGGTGGCCAGGATAGTGGCTTGTTACTACTTTGAAATTCTCCTCAAATACTACAGTCACAATTAGTGGAATAGAGAATTAACTCTGAAGTGTAAATTAAAGTGCTACTTAAACCCATGAATAACCCACTGGGCGTTAGCCCTAGTAAAGGGAAACAGGGAACCACACGAGGCAAAGAAAAAATCTTTTGACCTCGGTGGGAATCGAACCCACGACCTCCGGATTAGATCTACCGTTACGTACCTAGTAACGGTAGATCTAATCCGGAGGTCGTGGGTTCGATTCCCACCGAGGTCAAAAGATTTTTCTTTGCCTCGTGTGGTTCCCTGTTTCCCTTTACTAGGGCTAACGCCCAGTGGGTTATTCATGGGTTTAAGTAGCACTTTAATTTACACTTCAGAGTTAATTCTCTATTCCACTATTTGTGTTCCTAGTGCTACGCGGCACAACATTCATATGTACCCTTACTTTCTCCTTGCCGCGATTCACCATCTAAAATCGTCCCCGACTTTCTCTGTGCGACCTTGTAGCTCAGTCGGCAGAGTAACGGTAGATCTAATCCGGAGGTCGTGGTTCGATTCCCACCGAGGTCAAAAGATTTTTTCTTTGCCTCGTGTGGTTCCCTGTTTCCCTTTACTAGGGCTAACGCACAGTGGGTTATTCATGGGTTTAAGTAGCACTTTAATTTACACTTCAGAGTTAATTCTCTATTCCACTATTTGTGTTCCTAGTGCTACGCGGCACAACATTCATATTCCACAGTCACAATGTTTGTTTTACCGTAAAGTAAAGCAACCACAGCTCGACAGCGACTGAAAAACAAACGAGGTTAATTAAGCGCCAAAATCCACAGCGATAAGCCAGATGTTCCTTGACAACAAAAATCAATTAAAACGAAATGTAGAAAGTACTGATAATAGATTATTAGTGATTTTCAGTTCAGCGTGCGGCGGTCTAAACCAGTAGGAGGTGATTTGAAAGGGGACAATCCACTTCAGATTTACTACACTGCTCGAGCGACAACACGATTACGAACGTATCTAACGAATGATTACCAATCCAACTACTGATCCCGGGGGATACTCCCAGAAAATTTGGGTGGGGGTGTGCGGCCAGGTTCCTGAAACCCTTACCCTATTTCAGACCAAAATCTGCGATTTTCCCTGCCCTATTTCAGACCTGACCAAAAATTCATACCCTATTTCAGACCTATTTCACGTACACGAATGGCGTAAACATGATTACAAAAAAAAAAAAAGAAGGGCTTTTGTTGATGGTCTTTTCGCCTAATTTAGCCTGCGTGGCAGGCCCGCGCTTCTTTTGACCCTTTCCCTCCCCTTCTACGGCCTGCCACGTAGGCTACGCCTAATGATGAAGAAGTAGCTTCTTCTAAAAAACATTCCCAGTTAAAGACTAGAGTGTACAAACCATACCCGCTTTCAGACCAAAATGGTGAAAATCGATACCCTATTTCAGACAAAAACGGCTAAAAAACCACACCCTTTGGGGCCGCTCATACCTATAAAGCCAATATAAGGGAGTACGCCCCCCCCCCCCCCCTTCCCCTGGGCTACTGAGCAACGTTTCAAGTAAACGAGCCAAGAACAAGTAGCAATCACACATCTGTCGATTTCTTTGCTACTTGCTTTGTTTGGCGTAACTTATTTCTCGTATTTCAGTCAAGCTGAATATAATTAATACAGATAAAAGCCGAACCTGAACGTTTTCGATTTCAGCCAATCATCTCTCGCAGTTTATCTTTTTGTTCGTCAACCGTGACCACTTCCGATTTCTCCTTGAAACATCGACACTCAGGAAGGCCAATAAAAAGATGAGAATAAAATTGACAGCAGTATTCTTCTCGTATCGATCCTTTTGTCTCACGATTGAGTCAGATGTGGATCGCGACTCTTCATTCGCTTATATACTGCTGGGCCGGTTCCTGAAAGGTGTAATAACTTTATTCCAGGAATAAATCTGCCTTATTCCAAAAGGTATTCATGGAATAAGGCAGATTTATCCCTGGAATAGAGTTATTACACCTTTCAGGAACAGGTCCCTGATCGTCATTAGGCGATGGTGTCCACTGGCTGAGTATCACTATAAGTAGCACCACGGTTGGTGTATAGCAATACAGAACCGTGGTTGGTGTACAGCAGTATAGCAGGATAGCACCGTGCTTTGTAAATACCAGTAAAGCGGTCGAAACGTCGTGATCTTCATCTATGTGATTCAATCGTGAGACAAACGATTAACTCAACTGTTATTCCAAACTACGATGACAAACACCGTTTTCATGATATAGTGTTCTTGTCGTTGGCTGAGGTCTTAGCTAATTTCTATTGAGTGTCGTAAAGCCAAAACTTGAGGCAATCAAAATTCGAAGCAATTATATCCGTCAGGCCAGGGAAGCTTTTTTTTTTTCAATTTCAAAAGGTAAAGCAATTGATTCTGAAGGTCTTAACATCCGTTGTTAATTTTGTTATAATTTTATTTTATACCATCAATCAATTTAGTTTTACGTATTTCCGGTATTACACATGATATTACTACATTAACACCAGTTCCAATGCAAATTCTCATTGTACCTGAAGAAGGCTGGTTTGGCCAGCCGAAATATAGTACACAGAATTTAATAATTCTGCGTTGTATCTGTCCCTGCTTTTATATTCTTTGTTTATTACATGAAACAAGCACCGAGCGCGGGAAAATACGTGCGCGCAATTCACGATTGATTTTGGTTTGACCTCTCGCTGATTCAATACGTGGAGCGAGTTTTGTTGACCAATCACAGACGGAGTCTTAGTCATAGTCGGAGTCGTAAGAGCGCTTATGACCCAGTGAAAATAAAAAACCGGAGTCGTAAGCGGAATCATAAGCTCGACGGCATCGGGGTCGGAAGAATCAGAACGGTTCCATTCTCTTCCCATTCCGCTTATGACTCCGTCGTTTATGATCCAGTGAAAACTCGGGTGCTTACCATTTGCCAGAAAAATCCGGATGGAATGACCGTTGAATAATGGTAAGCGATTTTCCGAATTTACCGACCAACCGGATGAGATTGGAGCTTACCATTTACTGCAAGGCGTTCCGTCATGCGCACTCATTCGTTCTGGCGCAAAAGGACCTGGAAACGGAACGGTTCGGTCAAATGGAAAGCAAATTTCCGAAATTCCGTTCCGAACGGGAAAAGAGGACTACCTCTGGAGGTTGTCCACAATTTCCGAAAAGATTTTCCGGAAAATGACCTTACCATTTGACTTCAAACCGAAATTTCCGGATTTTTCTGACAAATGGTAAGTACCCCTGGATTGTCGGAGTCGGAAGCAGAAGCGGAAAAACCAACCAACCACAATGCTTGTTCTCATGCTCTCGGATTACAGTTTGATACCAAAATAGTGCTTGCGACTTCGAAATCTAGTTTTCACTAGATCATAAGCGACTGAGTCATAACGAAATCAGTATTTTGCTTCTGACTCCGTCGCTTTGATTTTCACTAGATCAGAACCCTCCATGCTTCTGATTATAACTCCGACTCCGACTCCGTCGCTAATAGTTTCACATTCTGTTAGTATTGACTAGTTTATAGTCATTTGGGGAATCCTAAATGGGGATCTTTGGAACAGCTCTCCAGAACTTGTACCCTCTTCGACAAAATTTATTCGTGCAGCATTGTAGGGAGTTAATTAACGCCAAGCCCAATACTCCTCCAATACTTTATGGCGTCTTCCATAGAATTCTTGAACCAGGCCTTCATTCTAACACCGTAATGCGCCAAAGTCCTACCAAGGTATTCGTTTTCCGAATTTTGCCTTTCTTCTTTGGCTGTAATGAGGTAGACTAGACACAAACGAGCCGAAATACTGTCATACAACAACTCAAACTCCACGCCGGGAAGAGCAAAAACGGACTGGTATCCAGCAATGATATGACCGCTGTCCACTAAAACGTCGTTTTTGTTCACGAATGAAGCCACGCTGATCGCAAGCTCAAAGAGCAAACACGAATAACGCAAATCACCAAAATCAATCAGCCCTGAAATGTTGAAATTGCCATCTTTCTTATCAACGAGAAGATTTGTAGGAGCAACGTCGTGGTGCAGAATTCCGCGACGAAGAACCGAAATTTTGGGAGCTACTTGGGTTGCGAACCTGAGCATGACGTCACGGATAAGACGTTTGGTTTCTTCATCTTCGATGACACTGATGTATTCCTTAAGGGAAGGAAAGCTCTCCAAACTCCATCTATCCAACTTCCGGTTCAGCACGGGACATTGAAATTCCTTCAAACGGAAAATGAAAACGGAAATTGAAACTGATCATATAGCAGTTTGGAAAATTGGCAAACGGTGGTCATAAGCAACAGATTTTACGAGGTACAGTATTTCCGTGTTGCATGGGCATCTATGCAATGGAAATACGACAAAAGAAACTACAGTATTGATAGAACCTCGTCTATGGGCTCCACCAAAATGAGTCTTCAGAATGACATAATGAGCCAGGCAAAATAGTCTCACCCCTGACCTCCCATCACCCCTCCCTTCCCCTTCCTTAGAACTTTAAAAAAGCCCACGGCACCATGGGAAGGGAAATAAATAGCTGGCGTCGCAGGTGCTAAAAAAGGGGAAGGGAAAAGGAACATCGGACGCGCACTCGAAGCACTGGGGAGAGCGGGAAGCACGAAGCACACGCGCGCAGGCGTGCGCCAGATTTCCCTCTTCCCCAACCTCGTTCCCAAGGTGCTATCTCTCCCTCCCTCGAGAAAGAACGAGGTTGCCTCTTCCCTTTCCCTAACCAACGCCACGTATGTACGCTACCTTTATACCTAGTTTGCACAAACTTCACTTCCAAAGCGGCCACTTCCGTTGGTTCAGTGACCATTGCCTTGTCACTGGACTAATAATGTCGCAACAGATATAAACCATCGCTAATATTAAAGAACTATGCTTGATCGCGCTAAACGTTTGTCATCCTCACCGGACCTCTTCTCCAAAGAATGCTATCAGCTAAGAAAAATGTTTCTCAGTGAAACTGAAATATCCTGTAAAACTTACTGACACTACTTTTAAGAGATTTCACGCCTCCCAGGACCAGAATCAAAGCCATATTAAGCCAGTCGACAGCCCTGTATTGATAACCTTGCCTTTCAAAGATCAGAAATCCGCCGACTCCGTGGGCAGGCAACTAAGCGACCTTGGAAAGAAAATCGATCGCGTATTACAACCAGTTTTCACTGACAAGTAGGAAAATCTCTGAAGATTTGAAAGTTACGGAAACAAAGCCCTCACTTGTTAAACCAACAATGCGTTGTGAATGAATTTTAATGTAATTTGTGTAATTCGAATTATATAGGCTATACGAGCCGTCATCTCCACCAGCGCATCGAGGAGCATAAATATTCCGTCATCGGGAAACACCTGAAGGACAAACACAACCAAAGATCTAACAATCTTCATGAGCAGTTTACCACCTTAAAGAAATGACGCCGAAAGTTTGAGTGCCTTATTTATGAGATGCTTTTAATAAGGAAAAAGAGACCGACTCTGAACACTGAAAATGACTCCATTCGAGCGAAACTGTTTATTTAAATTTACTCATTCATTTATTATAATGTATTTTTATTCTAATGTATTTTCCCACTGTACTTTATACCTGCAAAGATCTGCTCAGTCTCCCAACAAACTCCCCAATGCAGAATAAGTTTTCATGGTTGAGATGACACAAGCTTGCCGCAGTTTCTCCCGGCAGAAATGAAATCAGGCGAATGATGCACTCCTCTGTTGATGAAAGATTTCTGTTTTCGTCTTCTCGAGTTGACTTGCAAGTCTCATCCATTGTACTTACGTATTTAAGTGGAACTTGAACGAGACGTTTCACCGCTGAGCTTCCAGCCACAGGGTACAGTTCAGGACAAGGGAACTGCTTTTCTCTCAAGAATCGCATTGTGGCATTTTCAGCATCTACAAAATTCCCGTGTTTGCTGTCAAACGAGTTTAATATTTTGAGCACATATTCTTCATCTTCCAATACAACTCTGCCCGGTTTTGAGGTTGGATCTGAATCAACATATACATTCAAAGTTCTCTTGCCTCGAATGTAGAAATTCCGGTCGCTGTAGCTTCCAAATTCTTTTATCTCTGTGATCGTTTCAAAGTTGTAGAACTTCTTAGCTAGTTTTGAAGCAAAATTGGGGCTAACAGAGGGTCTATGAACGCTAGCAGCCTCCATGAAGTATGAGCAGTGTTTCACGTTGAATCAACGCTGGATATTGTATTCATTCTGATCCGCCCTTTGTGAAAAGAATTAATTAAGGAACCGTTTGTTTTGCTGAAGTAAAAGCCATTCATGCAAGAAGAAGTATTTTACCCTGGGGGAGTTTTTGACATTGCCATCAATAATACGCCGTTCCTTTCCACTAAAATTAATACAATGAGAATTACCATTTTTCTGTTAACTCTTTTGTCTGCCTAATGTACTTTAAAAGTTAAGTAATATCACAATATCTATATCGGTGTAAATACCTGTGAAACTCATGAATGAGGTCATATAAAACAAAGAAAACAAAACATTCTCAGCAAAACAATACCTCATAAAACAAAGAAAACCTCGCCAGATTTTTACATCGAGGTAAACCCATCAAAATACACCTTATATCTTACGAGAGCGCTGACAGTCGCTTTTCCTAACTCTGTGCGCATGTGAACTCTTGCTCTATGGAGCAGGGATACGGTTGTTTGCTTAAAGTTACAACACAAGCACACACGCACAAGCACACGCATCTTTTCATTGAAATCGAGCGTGCCTTGTGAGAGCATGAAGCACAATACTAGACTAATACTGATTCATAAACTATAATAAATAGAAATGGCTATGGCAGCAAAGAAGCTTTAAAAGAAGTCGGAGTGGACTGACTTTTTGTTTGAGAGGGAAAGCTGTTCCAAACTTTAGCAGCTCGATAGTGAAAGCTACGGTTTCCTGCGTCAGATATTGGCCTGGGAACAAAGAGATTATCAGCTGAATCGGAGTGATCACTTGCGATGTGAGAGATTACTCACTGCCTTATGCATAGTGACCGCTAACAGCTTGGCACGCGTTTATTGTAGTGTATCCCCCCAATCAAGGTCGATCAGCAGACTAGAGGATGGAGTTGAAACTCTTTGAGAGCGCATAAGAGTCAATCAGAGTAATCGAGAGTTAGGCCAAACGACTGGACAAGAGTTTACTAACACACAAAGAAAAGAGAGAGCCTGGGACGACCCTTATTGAACGACAATAGACCTTTTTAGCTTGTAGATTTTGTTTTCCCAATACAGACCACGTGATCTTCCCAAGGGGATTTGCCTTTTGTCTTTTCATAAATTATGCGTGCATATGCACGTGAATAAGGCGAAATTTCAAAGAGACAGCTCTCTAGTGTAACATCACGTGGTCTACATTGGGAAAACAAAATCTACAAGCTAAAAAGGTCTATTTCATCTTGTGTAAACATAACGATTCGCCAGCGCCGTGCCGGTAAAATGAATTCTGTGCTCAAGCGAAAATCTTCTGCATGTTCATTTCTAATGCTTATGTTTAACGAGGAAGAAGCGCATAATTATCCCGAAACATCCCAGAGGCAAGGTCTTGCCTCGTACAAGTCAATAAGTTCAAAAATTTAATAATAATAATAATAATAATAATAATAATAATAACTTGATTTTCCATAAGGGAATGGCATACGTGCTCAGTACAGTTTTAGTATCGGATAACTTTAGATTATTATTAGATTTTTATCTTTTATTGTATATTTTTTAAATCAGTAGTTTTCTTTTAATAGTTCCTTCAGACTACATAGGTTACGCTATGCGTCCTATGTTTTACCATTTTAGCATCCATACGTTTGTCAACTGCCATAATAATAATAATAATAATAATAATAATAATAATTGCTAAGATAGGAACACCTGGAATCTTCAACCTGCTCCAGAAAGCCTGCTTGTTGGGTACAGCAAGAATCTTAAGAAGGACCTCAGACATCTAAGGCTATGGGAAATAGCCTGATGATCTAGGAATACGTGACCACCAATACAATTAATGGTGTGATAAAAAATCCTCATAATAATAATAATACTAATAATAACAATAATAACAATAATAATGATAATGATAATAATTAATCAAGTCTTTATTCAAATTGTCATAATTTGCGAGAACTATCGAAGTAAACAACATATTTACAGATTGAAGAATAAGAAACAGAGTCAAATCTTGTCACAACTTGAATCTCTCGTAATTATAATTCGTATAAATATTGTAAAAGTATTGCTAAAAACTTCATTAAAAAAAATTATGTAAGACGGTTGTATTTACAAGGTAGCGGCCAAAAAAATATTCTTAAAAAAAATTACATTATCGCTCCTTCTTGGATTTCAATGTCAATATTAATAATAATATTATTATATAATAATAATATTAATATTATTATTTTTAATATTTTTAATAATATTAATATTATAACATTATATAATAATAATAATAATAATAATAATAATAATAATAATAGTACATTTATATAGCGCACATGTCCACTAATTGTTCGTGGCTCTTCACAAAAACTAATAAAACAATCAAAACTAAGACACTACAATATTATTCGTTATCACTCCACTTTTTCTTTGAACCCTTAACATATTCTTTGTTAACGAATAGGCTAGTTTCGAATTGGCCATGTTCTAAACGAGTAAGGGCCTGGGAACGAATCCAAACTTCATTGAAAATCAATGGCACTGAACTAAATTCTCATATGAAAGGATATCTCAAAATAAGTACTTTCCGCAAGTTTGACCATGTTTGGTCGAAAAGTCGCTAATTGACATGCATTTAGATCTTTAAAAAATCCCATACAAATCTCTCTCTCTAGAAATCTCATACAAGTCTCTATTTCGGAAAGTGTGTCCCTCCAAACCATACAAAGCCTCTAATTTTCACAATTTTCAAAAGCTTTTGTTTCAGCTCCACACTGAACAGCATCAAAGTTGGTAAGGTGACCATTTTTGAGATGCTCTTTCATGCAGTGTAAACAATTTTTTTCCAATCGATAAATTTCAAAACTCATTCCCAGTCCCTCACTCGTTTAGAACATGGCCAATTGTTTGAGCAGGTTCAAATTCGATGAGAGCTCTCGAGAGTCAACGAGAGTAGCCGAGAGCTCTCGAGAGTTAACGAGAGTAGCCGAGAGCGCATGAGAGTTCCTGGCCAACTCTCGTCAACTCTCGTCAACTCTCGTCAACTCTCGTCAACTCTCGCTGTCGTTTGGTCTGGACTTTACAGTCCGAACCCTCAGCAACTCTCATGCCCGTTTGGCCCGGACTTTGGACAGTATGCAGGGCACCCAACAACAAATTTCGGTAGACATCTATTCGGTGGAGGGTAGTTCGCCTTGGGCTTTCGGCGTCGATTAAAGAGTGAACTCAGATTTTCGTAACTGAAACGTGGCCTAAAAACTTCGCAATGGGGAAATCATAGCCCCTTAGGTTTACGGAAAGGTCGTTTTTGCTGACTTTGGCAGTCAAATACGTCTGCTAGCATTTTTCGGAAAGAAAAAGTTCCCCTATAAAGTTTGTGGAAAGTTCTTGCATTTCAGCTAGCATTTGGCTCAAGGGAAGATTTTGTTCCCTCACATTTTCGGGCAATTCAAATTTCAGCTAGGGAATCCGAACAGATCAAATTCTTCTAGTTAACGGAAACATCACTTTAAACAGACTTCAAACACCCATAAAGTACTTTAAAATGCCTTTCTACTTGTTTTGGTTTTGGCTCGTTGGATGTCCCTGAGATGCAACGGACCGCCCCCACCTAAGGGGTTCTCGTTTGCCAATGTACGCCACCAACATGGCCCCCACGCCACTGCCATTTCAATCTCTAGGAATTGGTTGCATACGCTCTTCTGCTGACCTAGATTATCGAAACACTTCTGCGCGACTGACACAGAAAACGCTATACTTCAAGTACAGCCGATACATTCAGAAGGACCTGACACGTCTATTTGAACTGAACAAACCATAAGAAAGGGCATGATTTCCTAGCCAATTACATCGTGCAATTCTTCACTTATTTAGTTTTGGAAGAGTCAGCCAATATTGAATTGGTACTTAGTCTATCCGTCTTTCTTATACACACTGCTAATCAACTGATTATGCTAGGTTACAGATGGTTCGGTTGCTCGGCATCCTCTTCGGACCCAAGCATTTCTCGCAATTCACGTTTTTGAACTTTGAACGTGTGTTGGGTCACAGGGAGCCCGAGCGCTAGATAATTATAAGCTTTATAGGTTGAGTTGAGTTTGTTTGATCTCTACTCTGCTCCGAGAGGTCTTTCCCTGGGTACTCCGGTTTTCCTTTTTCCTCTCTCCACAAAAATCAACATTTGATTTGATTCTTCTTTATTTAGAGTTAATTTGATGGCTCCACAATTAGTAGATCATCTGTGCTTGGCTAGAAGGATTTGAGACTTGGCTGATTAGATCTCTTATAGATCCTACGTAAACTGGCAGCACTATTGTAGGCGGTCCCTTGCTGATTACTCTTACATCAAAGTTATCTCTTTAGTATATTTAGTTCAAATTGTAGCAGGCCATCGTCACGTTTTACCTCAAAATATGATAATGGTTTACTAAGCATAAGCGTACAAAAAATTTTGCGTGGGAGACGATAAGTACTCTTAGCCTTGGCCTTCCTCACACTCGCCCCAGTTTCCAGGCGAGTGCCCGTTCCTCTGGTTTTTCATTCACACTTGGTTTTCTTCAATCACGCTCGAGGAAAGATCCACTCGAGAGAACAAAAAAAATCTCTCTCACTAAACTAAGAAGCACTTGGGTATTTTCTCTTTAAATCACGACCTTCAAGCCACGCAAGCCGGAAAACTCACGCACGCCCTTCGCGATCCGTTTTAGCAAACAAATTTGACTTACTTGGGTGGTCTGCACTGACAAACAACAGATGTGACGTCATAGGAAATATGCCCAATCTAAACATTCCACAGCCGCCAAAATGGCGCGAATAGGCCACCCAGACAAGTTCCGGTATGCAGCTGTTAAAGTAATGTAAAGGCAATGAACACGACACAAAAGCCGACACGCAGTTTTATTTTTCACTTTTCTATTTTGCTTTCAAAGAGCTGTTGCGAAAACGTAAATAAACGCTACTAACACAACTAAAATAGCTCCGTTTTGACTTTCTTGTTGTAAAGTCCCTCAGTGTTATTGTAAACGTGGTTACAATTAGTTTCTAACGCCATTTACGTGACCATATACAGCACTTTCCTGCAGTGCTGCTTACATCTCAATATTTTAATAAAAGGAATTCTCGGAAATTGGACACTCTCTGAAGTGAAAAGGTTTATGAAGGAGATTAATGGAGGAATGACAGCCTGTCAGATAAATATAGACTGGAAAATGGCATACTTTGTAGTAGGAATTAAAATTTAATCTATAATTCAGATGTCTAAGAAATTGAACTTGTCCATTATGACACATTTTCGTTTACTATAATCCCTGAATGGAACTCAGTTGATTCAGGTCGATGCGGATTTAAAGACCGTGGATGGAAGTCTGTGAAAGTGTACCCACTCGGTCAAATGAAACTTCCATGGTGTTTCTTGCCTTTCGTTTCTCTCATTTTTTTGTCGGGCTAACACTCCACGCTTCCCGGAATATTTCCGACCTCTAGATCGGTCACTTCAGTTGTTCGAGATCTGTTTGGCTTCATTTCTTTTTCCTTCTCTTCCCTTATAACTGGAAGGGTCCACAAACTCTCGCTTTCTCTCCGTGGTGACCAGGCCATGTCAAAGGAATTCACCGAGCCCTCTGACGCGGATCTGGTGCGGAACAGCGCCGCAGACGGTGAAACGAGAAATGCAGTTTGGCTCGTGGGACGCACAATGTTGTTTCCTCTGAGTATGAGAGAAAATAAAAGCCTCTTGATGCTACGCCTGATCACTCGAATGTGAAACCCGTAGATAATAGGATAGAGCAAGGCGCTCGAGTATGACACCATAACAAAGGTTGTCTGTAATTCAAAGCGTACGGGTATTTGCTCCGATTCCAAGAGAATTGTAATCACATAGGGCATCCAACAGAATATAACAGTACCAAGTACCAGACATGTCGTGCGCAGCGCTTTGGAGCCCGTAAACGCACTCGCGGTCGACGCCACAGAATTACGGTTTAGCGTTCGAGTTGACGTACGCAAATTACTCGCCCCATTGATAGATGCAGGCACCACGGCGATTTGTCCTACTCTAGCCTGTCGACGGGCTGCTTTCAATATGTAGTAGTATGCTACTATCATGACAAAAAGAGGTACGAATAGTGTAATCAGTGAATAAAGTTTGGTGTATCCTTCGCTTATAGAGTCACTCCAAACGACAGTGCACGAGACTTTAGCAGGTTCATATCCATATTTTCCCCATCCGATAAGCGGTAATAAAGCTAAGAACAGGCTTGCCAGCCACGTACAAGCGATGAAAAAGTTGGTACGCGCAGGAGACATTCTAGAGTCATAATTCAGAGGGTTGACTATGCAGTGATAGCGATCAATGCTCAGAAACATCACCATACCCAAAGACGTCGCGGAGAGTAAAACAGTGAGAAAACCACTCGTTTGACACCAGGCTGCACCAAATATCCAAGTTTGTTTCAGACTCGAAGCGAATACAAATGGCAAAACAGTCAAGGAGAGGACGAAGCTTGACGCGGTTAGGTTGAGAAGAAGCTTGCTGGCTGAAGAATGCGAGAGAAGTTCGGGTTTTTTTATGAGAACAAATCCTACCAGAGAATTGCAAATCAAAGAAGACACTGCAAGCAATAATATTGCTGTGGACTGAATCCCGGCCGCTGTGTCAGATAAATAAATATTCGTGGTTCCATTTTGTGAAACGGATGCAGTCGTCTCGCCGTTCATCTCTTCGTGTTGTAACTGCGCTCACTTTGCTCGATTTTCACCAGCGAGCGCACGGCACGAAGACGTGAAATTCAATATAAATGTTTATCTGTAGGTATTTCGGATTTGTGGGCATTGACAAGGGTGGCGGTATAGGGTAACAGCCTTGTTACAAATTAACAAAAATCGATCAGACAATAGTAATGAATACCGGTTTGTGAAAGCAGATATGATATCCCCACACAAAATGTTTTCGTATGTCCCCACGCCGACTGCCAACAAGCAATGGGAATGAGGAAACATCGATTCTTTCTTGAAAAATAAGTTAAGTGCTGGAAAACCGAAATCTCTTATGTAAGCTAATCTGGAACAAATCCTAATATTTGGCATGTTACCGCAGAATCACCTCGCGCGAAACTTATTTGGCGGGTCTTATTTCCTAGCAACGTGAGATAAGAACCCGTGTCGCACCATGGTGGTCCATTTCTGCAGATAACATGAATATTTGGATGTGAAAGTGGATTGATGGACTCAGACCTGTCGGCTAAGCACCCTTATTGGCTTTAAAAGCTTTTATCTCTAACTAGTATTGAGATGAAACAGTAATGGGAGACTTAGCATCTGATTACATGAGAAATAACTATATCACACGTGATATAAGCGAGCCTCATCCGACATTACTCGACACTTTTCAGGATAATACTGACGAAATTCAAAATTTAATACAATTACGACTCCCCTACAAACGACTGCGCGGAAGGCTACTGTATCAAAAGAGATTATACTGAAAATTTTTGTAGGGCGCGCATGTTTTAGACGGGCGGGCGCGCGCCAGAAGCGAGAGGAAATGGACCCCCTCCCTTTCCCTTTCTAGCGCTGTCACGCAAGCGTGACCCTCGGAAAAGAGCGCTTACGGAAATACAATGCACGCAGGATGATATGTGCTATTGTTTATCACCATTTATCGACCCTTACAGACCTTACACCTTTTTATACATTTAGCATTCGAAGAAAAACTACAAGAAACTTTTTACCCCCTAAAGCTAAAACGTGCCAGGTTTCAAGGATTTATAACGCCTACCACAAGTTAAAAGGGTCAGGACAAGAGGTCAGGAATCAGCTAACGCCTGCAGGTTGCGAGGGGATATTAGTAGTATAGTACATGGGTGATTGAGCACATTTTTTCACAACACATTTTTCAATTTTGTGTCGTAAAATTTTAACAGCACATTTTCCATAAAATGTGTTGGTTTTTGAAAAAACTAGCACACTTTTTGTCAAGGTCACCAAAATTCCCAAGGTCAAGGTCAAGGTTAAATTTTCCAAGTCTAAAATTAGGATGATGAATGAATGAAAGAATTGAGTAGTATCCGTCTAGAAACGGCTGATTTCAATATTCTAAGCGATAATTAGTATATTTGAGCAGTATCTGTCGAGAAACGGCCGATTTTAACATTCTAAGCGATTATTAGTATTCAGGTAGAATTGTATTTTCAAATGTCAACTTTTTTCTTTTTAAGTACCTTTATGATATAAAAAACACTTAAAGAAATGTCGCTTTAGGTTATTATGGAGAATGAAGAAAGAAATCTCCGGGCCTTGGAAAAGCCCTCTCAAATCAGGTCAGGTAGCCAGATGGTAAATGACCTCAGTGGATCAGGTAGCCAGATGGTAAATGATCCGAGTCAAAAAATTATATATCCTAATAGTATAGACATGGAAAATAGAAATAGTATTTTCAAAGAATTATTGAAAAGATTAGGCCGTATGGATGTTGGCGAGATGAGGCGATTAGTTAGTCTCGCTGATAACATCAAAAAGCAGAAGCCAATTCCAGCACCTCGCAAGAATGTGAAGCAGATGGTTAAAGATTATGAAGACAACATAATTCTTCCACCACAATTTAGAGATAGACCAGTACCAGCACCAAGAACTAAAAAACTAGCCCCAATACCAGAACCAAGGACTAAGATAGAGCAAACAGATAAAGCTCTCAAAGGATACACCAAATCATTTCAAACAGATATCAAAAATTACAAAGACCCGCTATTACAACTGCAAAACACAAGAAAGGCTGTAGCGTACCGTCTTGTAAGTTTACTAAAATCAATGAAAGGACTGAAATTCGTTGAAACACTAAAGGTAACATTCAGAAAAATGTCTGATGGTGAAATAATACATAAAACAGCCTTTTTCAATAGTCCACCTCAAACAATTATAAATAATCTCCAGATCAGTGAATCACTTCAAGCGTCAAAACAAAATATATTAAATAAGATTGCAGTTTGGATTTCAGAAGGATCTGGCTGGGTTGTGGAATCAGTCGACAAGCATTTTCTAAATGTTGTAATATATCAGCCAATGAAAGGCTCATCATATATTAAACTACCCCCAGAATTAATGAATGCAATGAAGGGATTGATTAACATAAAGAATGATGACAATGAATGTTTCAGATGGTGTCATATCAGGCACTTGAATCCACAAGAGAAGAACCCTCAGAGAATAAAAAAATCTGATAGACAACATATTAATACGTTAGATTATTCGGGGGTTGAATTTCCAGTCACAACTAAACAGTATAATAAGATAGAAAAACAAAATGAGATCAACATCAATGTATTTGGTTATGAAAACAAACAACCATATCCAATTTACGTTTCAAAAGAAAAGTATGAAGACTGTTTGAATCTTCTATTGATTACAGAAAATGAAAACAAACACTACGTTTTAATCAAAGATTTCAACAGATTCATGCGCAACAAAACAAAGCATAATGAAAGAAAACACTTTTGCATGCACTGTCTACAATGTTTCAGCTCAGAAAGAGTCTTGAATGATCATGTGGACAACTGCATACTGGTTAATGGCACACAAGCAATAAAGATGCCAAACAAAGACAATAATATTCTAAAATTCATCAACTTCCATAAACAACAGCAAGTACCATTTGTTATCTATGCTGATTTTGAGGCTTTAACTGAGAAAATACACGGTTGCCAACCCAACAATGATAAATCATACACTGAAGCCTATCAGAAGCATACTGATTGTGGATATGGTTACAAGGTTGTTTGTTGTTATGATGATAAATACAGCAAGCCAATACAAATATACAGGGGTGAAAAGGCTGTATACAAATTCATGGAAGCTATGTTAGAGGAAGTTAAATATTGCAAGAAGATTGTTAAAGAATTCAATAAACCATTGAAAATGACTGAGGATGATGAAGAGAAATTCCAAAAAGCCAAAGAATGTCACATTTGTGATAAAAAATACACTGAAAAGGATATCAGAGTACGAGATCACTGTCACATTACTGGCCAGTATAGAGGATCAGCTCATCAAGAATGTAACCTGAAACTTAGAGTCAATCCAGAAGAAGTGAAGATACCTGTTATATTTCACAATCTAAGAGGTTATGACAGTCATTTTATTATGCAGGAGATTGGAGCTATTGTCAAGAAACACACATTCACAAATAAAAAAGGTGAAGTCTGCCAAATGAACATCAATGCTATCCCAAATAACATGGAGAAGTATATGGCTTTCATGCTTGGCAATCACCTAACATTTCTTGATAGTTTCCAGTTCATGAGCTCTAGTTTGGAAAAACTTGTAGGCAATCTACCAAAAGAAGCCTTAAAATTCACCTCACAAGAGTTTAAGGGAAAAGATCTTAATCTGATAGCACAGAAAGGTGTTTATCCATACGACTACATGGACAGTTTCGATAAATTCAATCAGAAGTTACCCTCAAAAGAAGAATTCTATAGCATACTGAGTGATACGCATATATCAGATGAAGACTATACACATGCTCAGACAGTGTGGGAAACATTCTCTTTGAAAAACATGGGCGAGTATCATGATCTGTACCTTAAAACAGATGTACTCCTGTTGGCTGATGTATTTGAGAACTTCAGAAGAACATGTCTCGAGTACTACAAACTGGATCCGTGTCACTACTTCACATCTCCTGGTTTGTCATGGGATGCTATGCTGAAGATGACTGATATCAAACTGGAATTGATGACTGACATTGATATGTTCCAGTTCATTGAAAAGGGTATGAGAGGTGGTATCAGCTATATTGCCAATCGTTACGGTAAAGCTAATAATAAATACATGAAGAAGTATGATGAGAAGGCGCCCTCAAAGTACATCATGTATCTTGATGCAAACAATCTATACGGTTGGGCAATGAGTCAATACCTTCCAACAGGCGGATTCAGATGGATGACTGAGAATAAAATGAATAATCTCAACCTGGCTAAATACAAAGAAGACAGCAATAAGGGTTTGATTCTGGAAGTTGATCTGGAATACCCCCAGGAGTTGCATGATCTGCATAATGATTACCCGCTTGGACCAGAGAAGGTGAAAGTAACTGGAGACATGCTTTCAGATTACTGTAAAGACATAGCAGAGAAATACAATATATCGACTGGTTTGGTACATAAACTGATGCCAACATTAAGCAACAAAGAGAAGTATGTTCTGCATTACAGGAACCTCCAATTATACACAGACTTGGGTTTGAAGGTAACAAAAATCCACAGAGTGCTAGAGTTCAAACAATCACCTTGGCTGAGACAGTACATTGATTTCAATACACAGAAAAGAACTAATGCCAAGAATGCTTTTGAGAAAGATTTCTTCAAGTTGATGAATAACTCAGTATTCGGCAAAACTATGGAAAATCTCAGAAAGAGAGTAGATGTCAGATTGGTGACTGATGAGAAGAAGCTATTGAAATTAGCCAGTAAACCAACTTATGTTAGCAGTAAGATATTCAATGAAAATCTGGTAGCAGTGCATAAGATCAAAGAAACACTAACTCTAAACAGGCCGGCATATGTAGGAATGTGTATTCTGGATCTTAGTAAGACACTTATGTATGATTTCCATTACAACTACATTAAACAAAAGTATGGTAATAAGGCTAAGCTGCTCTTCACTGACACAGACAGTTTGACATATGAAATTGAAGCAGAAGATGTCTATAGGGATTTCTGGAATGATAAAGATAAATTCGATAACAGTGACTATCCTGAAAGCTCGCCATTCTCCGATAAGACCAATAAGAAAGTAATTGGCAAAATGAAAGATGAAGCTGCTGGAGTCCCAATATGTGAATTCGTAGGGCTGAGATCAAAGATGTATAGCTATATTAAAGATGATCAGAAAGGAGGAAAAACAGCAAAAGGAATCAAAAAGAACACAATCAAAAATGAAATCAAGCATGAAAATTATAAAGACACTCTATTCAATGATAAACAAATGTATCATAAAATGAAAACAATCAGAAGTGAAAATCATCAATTAGGAAGCTATGAAATCAACAAAGTATCACTCAGCTGCTTCGATGACAAAAGATATTTATCAAAAGACGGAATCAACAGTTATGCTTATGGCCATCACAAAATAAATAGTCAGGAATAAAAATATTCTTGGCTACCAAAATAGCAAAATACAGTATAATACTGACCTCTCTAACATATATAGGTTAGATAAAAGTTAGTCTTTTCTTATACGTGATAAATACAATTTGCTTTCTTCCATGTGTTTGGTTATTTCAAAAATTAAATCTTCAAAACAATTGCTCATAATGTATTTGCACTTGTTTTTCTCATACATTTGCTTCATATTTGTTTGTTTTTCCGACACTTGGTATACACCAGTGGGACTTTTGAATTCAAGACAAAGAGCATTGTATTTTCTGGTGGGATTCATTAACATCAAATCGCATTGTCCAGACATATATCCTTTGTTATAACTTCTGATTCTTATATTTGAGCTTATTTGATTTTCACCTAAACCGGCTATCATTAATGCGTCTTCATATTTCTTTCTGATGAATGAAACAATCTTACAATGCAAATCATTTTCACTTTCAATTAATATCATGTTATTGCTTCTGTCATTGAACTGCTTGTAATAACCTTGTTTTCTGATTGATGGTAATACTTTTGATGTGACCCAATGTTTAAATTTTGCTGCTTCCTGTTTTTTAGAGGACAGTATTAGTGAATAAAATCCTGATTCATTTATAAAAAAACATTTGAAAGTTTTTTCAATGGTCTCAGCACGAGGTAACGTTTTGTTACATCGTGAATCAGTGGCCTCAGCATGAGGTAACGTTTTGTTACATCGTGAATCAGTGGCCTCAGCATGAGGTAACGTTTTGTTACATCGTGAATTTATGCTGATTTTGTGGTCTCTTAAGATTCTATCATCAGATGAAACATGATCCTTGATTGCTTTTTGTGGATTTTTATAGTCGAGAATAATAGCAATGTCTCTTCCTCTGAACCATATATCGTTTTTATTATCGAGATAACAATCTATTGAAACGTCTAATTCTTTATTATCGTAGGAATATTTTTGCATCTACACATATGTTAGATAATTTTCTTTAAATCCTTGAACGGTATCCAACTGTTAAAGTCATCACTATATCCCTTCCACTTCACCAAAGCTTGTTTCTTCTTGTAATCTCTGCGAATGACTTTATCAATACGGAATACATCCTGTTTAGCCTTTAATAACTCAGGTTCATAAAAACTCCCTTCAATTTCTTCATCGTTGTGATCTTTTAGTTTGTAAGTGATTGGATTAGTGTACTGGATTTTATCAACTATAAACACTTCTTCTGTCCAATTTGGTGTATAGCCCTTGTCGAACACAATCCGTTTATACTTGGATATTCGGACCTTATCACCTATTTTAAATTTTAGTTTTTGTTTTAATGGCTCCATATCACCATACAAATTGAAGTAAACAGTTCCTTCATTCCTCTTATCAGATGCTTCAACGGGTGTCATCTTTGTGCTTGAATGTTTTGTGTTGTTATACTGTTTCACTAATTTTTGTAACATGTCTAAATACTGTGTATTACCTTGAACAGTGAACTTCTTCCACATTTTGGATTTAATTGTCCTATTCCATCTTTCAACTACTGATGATTTCTCTTCATTCTCAGTTGAGTACATCTGTACACTATGTTTCTCTAGCAAGTCCTTCAAGTGTTTGTTGTAAAACTCTTTTCCCTTGTCGACCCATAAATACTGTGGTTTTCTACCTTCCTTGAATATTGATTTGAATGCTTCAGTGACAGATTCACCTTTCTTATCCTTCAATGGGACAATCCAACCATATTTGCTGAAGACATCAATAACCATAAGAAGATATCGATAACCTTTATTCCATTTACTGAACTGTTGCATTTCAACTAGATCACTTGCCCATATTTCATCAATTTTATTTACAATCACACGCCGCCGAGTGAAATTTCGTTTTATGGGTGCATGTAATTCATCAGCTAGTTTTTCTTGCCAGTTTTCTTCACTCGACGGCTTTTTCCGTTTTTTGAAACACCAAGACCAAGTTTCTGTTTTTTGTCGATTAAGAATCTAGCTGTTTGACCCCATTTTGGCATCTCACCATATGGTATTTGATCTAGTGACTCGACCATTGTTCTATCACATTCACCTTTATTCTTTCCCATATCATAACAAATATCATGGTAAGCTGCTATTTCATCCACTTTGTTATAAGGTTGTACATTCCATTTCAAGACCTCACCTGTATTTTTATCATACTCTAACTGTTTATCGAGGGGATTATAAGGTCCCATGTATTTATACTTTCCGGGTGTCCATCCACTTTTCGGTTTAGGAAGCTTGCCAATAACCTTATGAATGTCAATAGCACCACCATAATCTAATCCTTTAATATCTGTTTTGTAACGAATATTTGGTCTCACTTTTGTTGAGAGTTGTTTCAAAGCTTCTGACCCAACCTTTGTGATTGCAGGCTTTGCGAGGGAAAGTCCTTTGTCAATTAATTTCTTTTGCAGCTTTGGATTTCTCATTGCTTCTGAAGCATAATATCTCCCATTTCAACACCTTTCTTTGCTAAATAAGGGACTCCATGTTCTAAGAATCCTGTTAGCGCCATATCTGCAGCTGAATCTAGTATGCCCGCCCCTTCAGACGGGCTAATTAGTTTCCCCGATTTCTGACAAATTTAGTCTTTGTGATTCCACATTCAGCACAAGTACATTTCATAACAGTTCGACCATTTTTGGTCTTCTGATATCTTTCACTTCCTGGTACACATTCAGTGACTTTCTTCTGTTTAACACAATATGATTTTACCATTATACATATTGGTTAGATATTTTCTTTGTCTAGTAGTTAAATCGACATACATTTCCACTAAGTTTGTCATAGAATACTGTTATATTATCCAAAGTGCATTTGATTACAACTCGCAAACCAATCAATCTATTGACAACTATTATAACAAATATATTAACATCATCAATTATTTCGAATTCTATCATACTTTTATGTTAGATAGAAATTTATTAAATCTTTTATCATCAAATAATATTGTTAATATCATAGTACCTTCCTGACGTTCTAAAAGGTAGTACAAACACCATTGTTTACTCAATAACGGATCTCTAATACGCATTGATTCATTGAAACAATTCTTTTTCTCCATTTGAGCAGGTATCTCCTGTCCTGATGGATCAAAGTATTCTTTCTCATTATAGCACGCGTAATATTTGCCGACTTTTATTATCCCACTGTTTTTGTTTAACTTAACAGACATACATATACATTACATATTTTTGAAATAATTGATTATGAATCTGTGATTGACTCTTGTGTCTGTTGGATCAAATTCAGCATTATGTATTGTATTAAGAATGGAGCTGCCTTTTTGTCTCTCAAGAAGATAGTACAAACACCAATATCCACATAATACTGATTCCCTTTCTTGTATCTCATCACCAGAGTATTCAAGTTGTTTACCGCTTGCAGCCATGTATTTCTGTACTTCTGTTGGCATCATTAAACCGAAAGAGTCGAAGTATTCACAGTATTTATCATTTTTGAAATTCCTATAACATACCCAGTGAGTACCAGGTCCAATTTTGGAATCAAGATTGACTATCCCACATTCATTCTTTTTTATTTGTCTAGGAAGATTGTCTCTTGAAAATACTCCTCTAAAATGTTTTATTCCAAGTTGTTTAACCCAATTGATTAAATTAAAGTTGGATAAGGGTTTGTTTACAAAATGGTTCCTAGTATGGGGATTGAATTGAATGGACTGTTTTTGCCCAGTAGAAGTCCTTTTCCTTTGGTTTTTTTTTTCATTCCATAACCGATTGGGTTATTCCATGTACCAAAAACAGGAGGAGATTGCCATGGAATCATAGCATGTTTCCCACCTTTCTTTCTGGGTACAATGTCATCTGGAACATGAACAGGTATTGACCGTCTTGGACGGCTGCTTTCAACATGCAAACCTTTTCCAGTTAATTTTCTGATTGCTTCTATAGCCAAAGGAATTCCAATACTGGCGAGTATTGTTCCAATACCCTTTCCAGTCTGCGCTTTTGTTGGTTTTATAACAACGTCTCCACCATACTGCATTTTTTGGATAACATCAGCCATCTGTCTCGTATTCAATAAATTTCCTACATTAAATAATTGGGATAAATTGGCATTAGGAATAAGAAATCCTCCTTTTTGTTTCTTTCCAAATAGTTTATCAATGCCAAGACTTGCTAATGAAGAAAGAGCACCTGTAGCCAATGCTGGAGCCGCTTTAGCTACTGCTTTACCTGCATAAGGCAATAGTCTTGTTCCAAGTGAAAAAAGACTGGACCAAAGAGAACCTCCTTCTTGACTGATTTTCTGATCTGTGCTTTGGATATCTTTACATCAGCACCTGTTCCATTTCTCTGTGATTTGGCTAATTTTTTTATCTGTGTTTTTGTCAACATCATTTGATCACCTCCAGTGAGATCTCCATGTGCGAGTCTCAATGTTACCGGTGAATTTGTTTGTATAGCTTTTGCAAGCCTTTGCTTCTGACTGTTTGAAAGTCTTACTCCATGAGGATGATAAGTAGTCATATAATATATGTTTATACTAAATTGTATTTAATACAAACAATCATTTAATTTATTTAATTTACATTGATCTCAGAATTAATTTTCCATCAGTCTTTCTCATCTCAATATCCTGCTCATAGAGGACCAGTGCATACACACTGTAATCAGCATTTGTTGCAGCACTCAAAGTGTATTTGAAAGTCAGTTTTGTCATTCCATCTTTGATATCCTGTTTCTGTTTTGTCAGATCGAAATAAACAAAAGGGAATATTGTACCGAAATTGCCCCTGTTGAGAAGGGTACTTTCACTGAAATCGTTTACAGCTTGAACATATTTCAAAACATCTCTAAATACTCTTGTTGGTTCTGTTGATGGTTTATAACGAAGCTCTGGATAATCATTTCCGTTGCCAACTTCAAGATAACAATCAGTCAAAGTTCGGTTATTTGCAACTGAGAATGTGTTATAGAGAAATTTATTGGCTGTCTGAGATGCATCATTGGCATCATTGATGATGAATACAAAGACATGCCTGGGTTTGTTTATTCCTGTGGAAATACGGAAATTGGCTGTCTGCTGTCTTGTTGAATTGCCTCTCTCAATCAGTTCTCTCATGTAAGTCCACTTTCTGTTGTCAAGATACTTGCTCATGTATAAGGACTTTCCCGCAGAATTAAAAACAATGCGAGGAACTATTAGCTGGAATTTAGTTAGTACCACACGGCAATCATCAGTAGCTTGCCAAATCAAATTGGCATCACTCTCAAGTGTTAATTTCACCTCTATTTTTGAGTTAGGCATGAGTTCATCCCAAAAGCTCTTGAAAAAACCGTATCTGTTCAATGCTATCTCTGCATTTACTTCACCACCATCATTAAGCAAAGCTTTACGATCTGAGAATCCTTTGTTATAAGCAGCTTGTGCCACTCTGTTTTCAGCACCTCTGCTGGTGTCAAGATAGAAGAACTCATTGGTTCCCTGACTTACAGCATAACCCTGTGAATACTCAAGCAATGACTTAATATTTGTGGCTTGGTTTGCATCACGGCATTCATAAACATCGATTCCATTCATTTTTACATTAATGGTGTTAATAAGAGCGTGAGCTGAATTAACAATACCATTTCGATCTGCACCAGCAATGTTACCTCCATCTGCAAGCTTATTTTCTTTGAAAATAACATTAAAACGGGCATTATACCAGTCAAATGGTGTAGTCTCTCCACTGTTATCAACAACGAAACGGTAACCTGTTTTTCTCTGATGAGCATCGTTTGCTACTACAGTATTAAGTGCTGTCTCTAGTTCGAACACTACATCTTCATATCTTTCGATATATTTTGAGTCACGATAGTTTGACATATATTATTGTGTTAGATAAAAGTTATTTTACGCGGTCGGCCTCTCTTTCTTTTGATTAAACCACCAGTCTGGCTCGCACTCTCAGTTCCACTTTTTCTCTTTTTCAAAAGTTCTATGATTTTGTCGCCAGCTTTTTTGCCAGCATGTTCACCAATTGTTGTTGCTGCTTTTTTTCCAGCTGTTTTGATCATATCAGTCACAATACCTTCACCATGTTGTTCATATTTTTTAAACTCAAACCGTTTCATATACTATTAGGTTTTATAATTCCACACCTCGCAAGAATAACTCAATATACCAATCTATCCCATTTAAATCGACTGGAGCTCTAGAAGAGTCTGTGACATAAAAGCGTATTGAGCTGATTGTATGTGTTGAGACAGGATTCCATGAAAGAAAACGAGGTTTGTAAGTGAAAGGTAAACTTCTAACGAGATTTGTGACTGGTATAACTGCGATTGTATTGTGCTATTTCCATCAACAATGCTATCTGTCACCAAATCACAATTGATATAAATTTCATCTACACTTCTTGTGATATCAGGTAAATATGTTCCATATTCATCAGCTTCAATCAATTTTGAATCGAAACCGATAAGTTTTCTGAAATCATTATTTCTGAGATCCACACGATAATTTTCATTGAGTTCAATCAAAATGCGATATGTTGACAAAACGAAAGTTATATTAATACCATACTTGTATTTTTTTTCATCTGTTTCATCTGGATTAAGTCTTTGGTTTTTTTTTTCCATGAATTTATGAATGTAATCATCGATATCGTCATATGAATACATACCATTGACGAATGTCACTGTGAACCAGTTTGCACCTCCATCAACACTGTATTTCATTTGATTATTCCCAAAAATATCTCTGATATTGTACCAACTGTATGTCATATTGATGACATTCACAGCCATTTCATATTTTAAATCATTCGTTAATTTAAGAGGTGAATTGAATCTTTTTTCAAAATCATGACTCTTGCTGACACCAATTTTGTCTCTGTTTTTACTGTTGAATCGTAATGAAATTTCTGTCATATACTTTTACATTAGATATTTCATCATTATTTTATTCAACTCACCGGTTTTCAGGATTCCCAGTCTGTTCAATGTATGCAATATATTTGTGAATTCATTTCTTACACCCATGCTATTGTTGCCGGCTGAAATAGATCCACCAAGCAACTGTAAACGTGAAAGCATGTCACCCAAAAATGCGCCCCTTGAACCCATTCCTTTCCCTGTTTTGTATTTGTAAGAAGCTAATACATCATCAATCGTTTCTCTGTATTTCTTCAAAGTTTGTATTTCTCTTTTATGAGATTCATTTTCTTCTGCACTCATTGATTTTTTTTTTCTTCTTCCCATATCCTTGGCAATTTCTGCAGATTTCACCCTTTCCTCGACAAGTTTTTGTGGGGCGACTTGAGTCAAATCGCTTGGTTTCAAAAGCCTGTTATTTTTTAATATAATTCTGTCATCTTTATCGAAATAGTTATCGATCGATAATATGTTGGGTGTCCGATCCTCTTTTTCAGATGCTTCAATGGCTCTAGGAAGTTCCGTTCCCATTGTAATTGCTCCGCGATTAGCTTCAATAACATCATCAAGTCCTTGTGTTAAAGCCTGTTGATTTTTTTTCAACTGTTCAATGACTTCATCCTGTTTTTCGTCGACACTTTCTTTCACACTCTTCTGGACATCAATAGAGGGTTTCAGCAATTCTGATGTTGTATCATAAGCATCCTGTTTTCTGTATTCATAAGTCTTGATAACATCACGAACTTCTCTTGTTTTGTTTCCGGCTTCAATTCCACTTTTTAGAAGCCTTTTCATTCGTTCTATATCCATATACAATTGTGTTAGACTAATCTAAACTATTTACATATGGAAATCCCTAATTATGATATTCAGGGTTTAAAGAATTCATTCAGACAGTTGTATCCGTATATGCCAAAAGATACATTTAGAATGTTATTGGCTGGTAATTCTGGATCTGGAAAGACAACATTGTTCATGCATCTGATTATGGAACCATTGGTTTATTATGATCAGATACATCTTTATGCAAAAAATTTAGATCAAGACAAGTACAAATATCTTCGGAAAGTAATGGATGAAATAAGCAGTCACATTGGATATCCTGCCTTGGTTTGCAGTCAAGAAGAGATATTGCCAGTTGAACAAATAAAAGACACAGATTTGCAGCGATTGGTTGTTTTTGATGATTTCGTGACTGACAAGAAACAAGATCAGATAATCAGCTATTTCATTCAGGGGAGACACAAGAACTGTTCAGTCATATATCTCACACAATCATTCTATGGATGCCCAAAATCAATCAGACTCAATTGCAGTCACTTCTGCCTTTATGATTTCCCATCCTCAAGAGAAAGGAACTTGATTGCACAGGAGCTTGGAATCGACAAGAAGAAATACATTGAAGCAACCAAAAAACCATATTCCTTCTGTTATGTTGACAAGCCGATGAAAACAATCAAGAGAAATTTTTATGGTGCTGTTTAATAAAATTAAAAAAATAATCTAACTAGATGATATAATGGGAGTTTTTAATGCTCAAATAAATCAAGATAAAACAGAAACTGGTACTGGTGAAAGAGGCCCAGTTGGTCCAATTGGTCCCAAAGGTGAAAAAGGTGATAGAGGTCCAAAAGGTAATACAGGTGCAATTGGTCCACAAGGAGCTACTGGAGCTGTTGGTCCCAAAGGTGATGGATTTAGATTAACACAAGATGGTAATTATGACATTGAAAATAAACGTTTGACAGATGTTGGTGATCCAGTAAATCATTATGATTCTGCTAACTTGGGATATGTTAATGATGCTGTTTTATCAATTGAAGGAACACGTGTTAATCCATTTAAATTTCTTCTTGAAGATATATCAAAAACAACTATTCTTAGAAATGCGAATAATCTGCAATTGGAAGATTTTGACAAAAGCCCTTACTCATTTAATAAAATAGCCTTGTCTTTTGTTATTCCTACTGCTGGTTTTACAACTGTTCTTCGTTTTGATCTGACACAATTGGAAGTTTCAAAGTACACTTTAGTTGTTGAGTTTTATACTGATGGTAGCCCAAATAATGCAACAGTCGATGACGACAATCTGTCATCTAATTTAATTGAAAGAAAGGATTCAATAAAAAGAGCATTTCCAAAGACTCATCTTGTTGATGGTTATCTTAAGAGAATATTCTTCCTTGAAAAAACAAGTCATGGTTCCACATCAATGGAGTTATTGTTGATTTCACCATATTTACAAAATAATAAAAAACATTACGTCATAGTTTATGGTGTTTATGGATTTTCTAATATCATTTTATCACATATTCACGACCCAGCTTTTGAAATAGAAGAAGGAAGAATTGTATTTGATCGTGAGCTTAAAATGAGTTTTTTTAGAATAGTCAATGTTGCACACCCTATATTACAACAAGACTGTACAAATAAAAAATACGTTGATGATGCTGTCACATATCTGTCGAATAATAAAGCGAATATAGCATATGTTAATTCTAACTTTGTGAAAAAAGATGGAAGCGTTGCAATGACTTCTGATTTGAACATGGGTGATAATAAAATAACTGATCTCACAACTCCAACTGATGACAAAGATGCTGCCAACAAGAAATATGTTGACGATCATTCATCCAACGTCGATTTGTCTCCATTTCTTAAAAAAGATGGAAGTGTTGCAATGACTGGTGATCTTGACATGGGTGACAATAAAATAACAAATGTTGGATCTCCAAACTCTGATAAAGATTCTGCCAACAAAAAGTATGTTGATGACCTTGTTTTATCAGCATCTGGAGCTCAACGCAACCCATTCGCTTTTCTGTTAAAAGACATATCCAAGTCTTCTGCAGTTAGTGGTGCAACAAACCTTCAAATTGAGAATTTTGACAGATCACCTTATCACATAAACAAGTCCTCATTGTCTTTTTTAATTAAACGAAAAGGCAACTTTACATCCAAAATTCGTTTTAATGTGACATCTTTAAGAAATGGACGGTACACATTTGTTACTGAGTTTTACTCACCATCAGATCCAAGAAGTGCTGCAATCAGTTTAACCCTTCCAACAATTAACATGCGTGACGCTGGACAGTCATTTCAAAAATCTTTTACTAGAACTCCACACGTTGATGGTTATATCAAAATTCTTTTCCAGATAGAAAAAAGAAGTGGTGGTCAAGCGACAATACAGGTGGAACTTTCCAGCACAGCTCCTGCGTCTAACACCAAAACACATATCATTGTTTATGGGGCTTATGGCTATCATACCAATTTGTCTTACTTTGTTCATGACCCAGCTTATGAAATTGAAAACGGCCATGTTGCGTTTGGCAGTAATGTTGACATGAAATTAAACAAAATCCTCAACCTGCAGGATAACCCCTCAAACCCACAAGATGCTGTAAACAAAAGTTATGTGGACCAGAGGTTGCAAACCAAACTCGATACGGTTGCACAACAAAATCTAAATATGAACAACAATGCCATTACTAATCTTGCTCCACCCGTCAACGCAGACGATGCGGCGACAAAACGTTATACTGACGAATATTTTCTCCGACGAGACGGTTCGACTGCAATGTATGGCGATTTGTCGATGGGTGGAAATAGAGTGACGAATTTAGCGGACGTGGTGAATGAAACTGATGCAGTGAACTTCAGAGTTTTAAATCGAGCTTCACAAACCATCAGAGCAAACACTTTATTATTGAATGGAACAAATGCGATGGCAGCAGACTTAAAACTTGGAGGGCATAAAATCATTAACTTAAAAGAAGGAACAAATAAAACCGATGCCGTAAATTTAGATCAATTAGAAAAAAGTCATATTTCATCTGCTTCTCATCCAAAGAATGCTTTCAAATATTTGATGAATGATATTGATGAAGTCAGTACTGAATATGGCTTGAAAGTTAATGGATATGTCAATTTACCTCGTTCACCACATTTGATTTCAAAAAAGGTCATTGATATAGACTTGAATAAAGAAGCTAATCATATTTACAGAGCTAGAATTGGATTTAATATGTACACAACAAAAGATGGAAAATACACTTTCATTCTTGAATGGCTATTTCCTGATTATGAAGGAATGAGTCTTAGTAGTGTAACATTCAGTGCAGCTGGTGGAATTACAATTCATAAAACTGTGGGAGAAAATTTGATAACAGAAATGAAGATCATTCGAGATATTTATTATGGATTGAAAAACCTTCAGTAAGTTCACCACCTGAATATTTATATTGTACGATTCATATTAATGCTAACCCAACTTATCCAAATAAGTACAAAGTTCATTGTGTTGCATATGGTATTGATTTTGAAGCTGTAGACGTTCCATCAAGTGTTTACGACTTCGCAGAAGCTTATAAAATCGTGAATGAAAAAATGCAATTACAAACTGATTTAGATTTGAATGGACATGCTTTGATTAATAATTCATCAAACTTATTTGACGGTCAAAATGGTGAATTGACAATGCTAAATAATATTAATATGAACAGCTTTCTTATAAGTGAGGCTAAACTTGGCGGTGATTTAAATCTGAATGGCTATAGAATTCATAATAATAGTTTGAATCTATTTCGTTCAAGTGTCACAGGCGTAATTATGGAAACAGCTTTCGATTTGGGTGGATTTGCTCTTTACAGTCCGAAATTAGGAGGTGATCTAAATTTGAATGGGAATGGAATAATCGGTCAAATACAATATTTAAATTGCTCTGTCAAAGCCGAACAAGGACATAATAAGAATGCTTTAAAGCCTGTATTGATAAATGGCGCTGATTTTTTAGTCATTCATAACAATAACTTTTATATTAAGAAAATGTATGTATTACAAGGAACAAAACCCGGAATATTCTACTTCAAGACAAAAGCTGAAGGTGGTAGGCCTTTGCCATTACCAGCAACTATTTATGAACACAGACATAATACTATGAGTAGAAACATCACAACGGTCAATATCAACAAATCATTATCGAGAGGCTATTTAATCATTGATTATTCACATCCTAATACAGGTGCATTTGATACAACATTCACACTTGAAGTGGTCATGAATTAATCTAAATTAATATTATAATGGGAGTTTTTAATTCTCCACAAAATCAAGATAATAAAGGTGATAAAGGCGATACTGGTGCAATTGGTCCTAAAGGTGATAATGGAAATGGTTTTACATTAACACAAGATGGTCACTATGATCTTGGAAACAAACATTTGACTAATGTAAAAGCAGGTAATGATTCTGATCATGTTGTAATCAAATCACAAGTTTCAGATATTGTCAGAGATAGTTTTTTGGATTTGTGGGTTTCTGAATTCAACAGATTATACTCTAAATGTACTTATCAAATCGACAGAGCGAATAATAATTTTCTAGATATGAATGCAGACAGAAAAGTTGAAACATTGTACGATCTATCGAATGAAGAAAATAATGCAACGCAACCGACTTTGAACATAAGACCCACTGTTTGTACCAAGGCTGAGAAACATAATGGACGTTATTATTTAGACTTTAATGGATCACAGAGAATGATAAGTCAAATCAATTTAAATAATAATGCTGTTAATATCTTCATTGTTTATAAATTAAATTCAAATACAGGTGGAAGTCCATGGAAAAATGGGCTTTTTGGTCATGATAATGGAGGTTATGATAAGTTTGTCAGCTATTACAATGGTTCAAATTTAGTTATAAGTGGTGTTGATCAATCAAATTGTGTGTATTTCGGTCCAGCAGCATCTATACAAAGTTTCAGAAAAATAGCAGATTATTCAGTAAATGATTTGGGTCAAATAAATGTTTGGCACTGCTTGTCTGTTCACTGGGATAATTTATCTTCTCCAAAAACAAACACAAGTAAAATCTATTGGAATAAAAAACATATTGGAAGTTTTACAGCGGCTAACAGAAGTGGTAGTCGGCAAATGACTTTTGGTGATTTGGATCCTAGCTCCATCGCACCTCTTGACGGTAGTGTTATTTTTTTCTGTGTGTACTTGGATTCTATATTAGACGAAAAAACAATTTCAGATCATCATCAAATTTTAATCCAACGATATAATATAAATGAACAAAATAATTAGATATGTGAAATGGTTTACTCGAGATGCTGAACGAAAAAACCCTGGTGTTGATAAGAGGATATTGAAATCAGCGTTGATTTACCAGTATTTGCATCACAAACATTTTAACAAATATATTGAAGTGAGAGACATTATCCAGGAGCATATAGGCATTGGATTAATCGGTCCCGGTGAAGGCTGCTTAACACATTTTTTGGAGCATACTCTTGGTTGGATTGATACATTACAGACACATGGCATATTACACGATGCCTTCGGTAGGTTTTATGTCAAACATGCACTTGATAGAGGATATTCTTATGCTCTACCGTCTTTCTTGACGACTAAAATTAGTAAGTTATCACCTCTAAGTGGGCAATTGTCTGGTTTGTGGTACTGTGTGTTGAACAGAATTGTTATATAAGCATATTGTATGAAAGAGCGAAAAAGCATATTCAGCTGGAACCATATTTCAGGTGGATTAACAGAAGATCAGGTAAATGAATTAAAAGCCTATTACCACACATATCACAGAAAGTGTTGGGCTCATAAACAGGCTGTTAAACGGTTCAAAAAATGGAAATTACTGGGGAATTCAGCATCCATTATATTTGCAACTGGCGGTCTTGCCGCAAGTATTTCGACTGGTGGTGTTAGTTTAGTTGCCATCAGTACAGTATCACTTTTAATACAAGGTTGGATGAAACACAAGAACCTTGACATGAAAATACAGAATTGTACATATGCTTATCAAAGCTACCAGCATCTTCTCAATACAATAAAAGAAACTATGAGAAACGGTAATTTTGATAATTCCAGCATACACAATACAATGAAGAACATAGACGATTATGTTGTTGATAATAGTCCAATTATTGATAAGTACCTACTGAAATATGATGAAAAATTCACTGTTTGATAATACGAATAATCTTATCAAATATTAACAATAGAATCTCAACCCAATATTGATTATAAAATTTCAGTGTTTTCTTTGAGTTGGTTAATATGATATACTCATAAGGCAGATCCATCATCATAAACAATTGTTTCAGAATAAATTTGGTGTTTATCATTCTTTTACGATTCTTATTCACCGAAGGGATGATAGTGTCTATCTCCTTGAATATTCTTAATATTTTACCCTTATCTTTTACTGAAATTTGAAATCTATTCTTGCAACATACACCATTTATCACATTTTCAATATGGTACTTCCGATGATATATAGATTTCCGCTTTATTTTATACATATTATTATGAAAGTCAACGTACTCCTTACAATAATCATAACCATGGACTGAACCACAATTTGTACAAACATTTTCACCATTGTCATTAATCATTTTCTGATCATCACAACATGGTTCATTTTTGACACTATGTTCTGCTATCTTCTGATCACATAAAGGACATATTAGATATTTTTCTACTTCAACAAAATATTCGTGAATATCTGGATTACACAGATCATTTACCATCTGGCTACCTGATCCACTGAGGTCATTTACCATCTGGCTACCTGACCTGATTTGAGAGGGCTTTTCCAAGGCCCGGAGATTTCTTTCTTCATTCTCCATAATAACCTAAAGCGACATTTCTTTAAGTGTTTTTTATATCATAAAGGTACTTAAAAAGAAAAAAGTTGACATTTGAAAATACAATTCTACCTGAATACTAATAATCGCTTAGAATGTTAAAATCGGCCGTTTCTCGACAGATACTGCTCAAATATACTAATTATCGCTTAGAATATTGAAATCAGCCGTTTCTAGACGGATACTACTCAATTCTTTCATTCATTCATCATCCTAATTTTAGACTTGGAAAATTTAACCTTGACCTTGACCTTGGGAATTTTGGTGACCTTGACAAAAAGTGTGCTAGTTTTTTCAAAAACCAACACATTTTATGGAAAATGTGCTGTTAAAATTTTACGACACAAAATTGAAAAATGTGTTGTGAAAAATGTGCTCAATCACCCATGTACTATACTACTGATATTTAACAGTCGTTGCCCCTTTAAAGCGCCGGCCGGGTATCAGACGGTAGGTTCTCTACAATCATAGGCCAGCTGCCCAAACTATTTATCGTTTCAGCCAAACAGAGCGATAACCAGAAAAACAATCATAATGAAGGGATACCGTTGCTGTTCCTAGAACCGGCTGCGCAATGCATTAGAAGCACCTTTCCTTTACCAGTGTTAAGCTGGACCTACTCCTAAGCCTAAAGTCCACAAGTGTTTTCTGTTGTCATTGTTCACTTCAAACCATCATCAAAGAATCTCGGAAATGTTTGTTTCAGTGTCAAATCCGGGAAACAATTTATGTAATTTTGGAAGTAATGCAGATAGGATTCCTGAGTCAGAGATAAGTTTTCATACTGGCAGCAAGCACGATCTTTACCTAAAAGCGTTACTCAGGGGCACCCAACGACATACTACCCTCCACCGAACAGATATCTGAGATATCTGTTCGGTGGAGGGTAGTTCGCCTTTGGCTTTCGGCGTCCATTTAAGAGTGCACACGGATTTTCGTAACTGAAACATGGCCTAAAAGATTCGCAATGAGGAAATAATAGCCCCTGACGTGTTCGGAAGGGTCATATTTGCTGGTTTTGGCAGTCAAAACGTCACCTAGCATTTTCGGAAAGAAAATAGTTCCCCAGAAAGTTCGTGGAAAGTTCACTGAGTTCAGCTAGAAATTTCCCAAAGGAAAATGTTGTTCCTTAACATTTTCGAACAGATCAAATTCTTCTGGCTTACGAAAACATCACTTTAAACAGACATCGAAACCGTAAGGTACTTGAAAATGCCTTTCTACAACTTTTGGTTGATTTCGGGCTGGTTGGGTGCCCCTAGTTACTGTTTAGATCGCAATCTGTCACTCCTCTCTCCCAGTTAACTTCTGTATTTAAGTGTACCAAGTAATAAGGAGTCCCTATGACTGATAAAAACATACCGAAGATGCTTGGATTTTGCTTATGAACTCAAAAGTAAGAAACACCCCGTCTGAGCAAACGGCATCGCCACAGGAAAGCACTGCTCATTAGCTTTCATTTGAATGGTCACACGTTTGGCTAAATTCACCCCAGTATGACAGACCGAAAAGTTCAATCCACCTTTTAGTCTGCGCAGCATAGTACACAGCACAACGGGAAAGTAGTTTGCTTTGACTTGAAGCCGGCCTGAAAGATTTCATAATCTGTTCAGACTCAATGCTAGAACACTGTAGAACACCTCGTACATACCGCACCACAAACAGTGCTATTCAGCAAAGTTTGTAATTGGAATAGCTACACGAACCGTCTCAAATGCCTCATATCAGGGCTGTTATGTAAGACGGAACTAGATAACACGGCTAGAAGCTTAACCTTGGCGGGGGAGGTGAAGTTGAACTGTTTCCGTGTTTGTGTGCGGTTTGTTCGTAAGGTCGCAATCCTGTAATGCCTGATGAAAGGAAGCACATCAGGATTTGGGGATTTTAATTCCATTCCAAAATCTCGACTTGCTGATTTCCTTACTACTCGATCTTTGGCTCTGTTGTCATATAGCTTCAGTCAGTCAGCAGAGAGTCATGTAAACTTGACGGAGTTGATAGGATGTCGTACTGAGAGATCATAGGTCGGTTCACTATTGCAGAAAGCTCTGAAGCTGCGGTTAGGACATACCGTGGATGACAAAAATATCACGCAGATCACGGCTTTAAAAGAACATTTCAGAGCCAAAAACGGAATTTCAAGATTTCGTTGAGTTGTTTGTTAAAAAAATTGAAATCTCTGACCCATTTCTATGCCGTATTAAAATATCGAGTGAATTTAACAAGGAATCTCAAATATTCGGTGGTCATGTAGTTTTCGTCTTTGTGGCCGTCCCGCCTCCCTCCATTTTCTGTCAGCTGTTTGAGGCGATTTGTGGTTCATGGTTTGTAGTTTTTGTCAACGGAAGTGCTTTCATAGATAATTCGATCAGGTGAGGTTATTGTTGTCCCACTTCGATTTTTCTTACATCTTTAGGTTCCCTTGCTAACAGCACATATGCCTTCCAAAGATAAGGAGAATTCTGAAACTACAGCCTTGGACTCATTGTGTTGGAAAATCCCCCCCCCCCCCCCCCCCCCCCCCGTTCCCCAGAGCGAGAATGGGGGTGCGGTGGGAAATTTTCCAACTCAAATGAAACTAAGCCGAATTGATTAGCCAACCTCCCTAGCTTGTGCCTCAAAAAATAAAACAAAACAAAACCAAATAATAATAATAATAATAATAATAATAATAATAATAATAGTAAGGGCGAAAGATCCAGTCATTTGTTGTTACCACTTCATCAGTTTCGCAGTGCACCGTGGTTAGATCAGTGCGCCCGCGCTCTAAGCGGTAACGACCAAAAATGCGGGAACATCTTTGGTCTCACAAGAAATTCATCGATAATACTTGGAGGATGAGAGCTTATTTTACAACATTTCCGTAACTTAAGGGTATATATGGCTCTTTCTAGTCCGGAATCTCCTTTACCGCAACGTCGCGTCTTCATAAATCGCGTTGAAAACCCGACCGAGGAGCATGAAGAGCTCAACAAAATGGCGCATGGGGTTGTCGCAGAAAGCAGGAGGTAAGCGAACTCTACGCTTGATTCTGTTACTTCTTTGGGATTTAGTCCGGCGTACGAATGTGGCCTCATCGATCAGTAGTCCATTTAGAAGATTACGCCAAGCCGACCACTCGTGCTGAGAGTTGGACACCAGGGTGGTCACAGCCAGAGTTCATTACGTCCCTTGTGGTTCTTTAATGTCCCACAGAATCAATTATGAAGAGTTGTGAGACAAGGCCTACGGTTTATCATCCTAATCCAAGAAGACTAGAAAGTCTAACCATTTGCAAATGTCATTACAAAGGCAGCACTTTCTCCTCATTTATTTAAAGACCCTGAGTGTTGGTCCGGCCGGGGTTTGAACCCGCGACCTCCTGCACGGTAGTCTGGTGCTCTACCACTGAGCTAAGAGGCCCTGCCAGGGGGTTCCCGTGTCACTTGTCTGAATTTTAAAATCTCCCGTGTCAGTGTTTAAATCGCTAATTCTTGGCCTTGATGCCACTGTTGGAATTTTAGCGGGAATGATGTCGCCTGTCGGGATTTCATTTTCTGTGCTGTCGCTACTTTTTGGGCCATGTCGCTTGTCGGAATTTACCCTGGCAGGGCCTCAGCTAACCAGTTCCTTCTCTCCTTCATGTACCCTCCTCTCCTTATGTACTCTCCTGATTTTCTCTCGTGTAGCCAGCTCACTGTCTCCCTAAGCACTTTTCTTCAGTCCAGATGAATGGCTTACAAGAAGGCATGGATATTTTAATGTGTGATTTATTAAACTCACAGTGAAGATGTCTTTTCCAATTATGTGTGCTGCTCACTGAACCATGAGGGGATTCAACCCCATCCAGGAGATATAGTGGAGGCTGGATGTTTAGCAGTGAGTGCATACTACTATACTTAAAAGAAAAGAACTAGAAAATTTTGGTAGATGTACTTTTATTATGTAATGGAAGCACTGAGAGACTGTGGAGTGGAAGGAGTGGTCAGTGGTCTTTCCCAAAACTAACATATTTCACAAAAAAATTAACAATCCTATGGTTCTTGCAGTATTGATGCTATTTGCAAAGCCATCTGAGAGACTCAGTTTCTGTTGCCAGGCTAAGGAAGAACTTAATTTTGCAGAAAAAGGGCTTGTGCTGGGATTTGAAAAACTCTCAAATTTACCATTGGCCACCCCTTCAAGCGGCAAGTGTTACACTGTACAAAACAGTGTAGATCTTATCAAACAACAAACAAACAAAACAGCTTTTTTCTAAATTAATTTGTACGAAAAAGGATTGGCTGGCTTGCAGGTACAGGCAGGAGGTCTTCGGCTGCATATAACTTCCATTATTATGAAAGGTGTTTGTCATCATGGTTTCAAATGATAGCTGAGTTAATCTTTTGTCTCACGATTGAGTCACAAAGATGTGGATCGCGACGTTTCAACCGCTATACTGCTGGTCTTCATCAGGCGATGGTGTCGACTGGCTACGTGTGAGTATAAGAAGCACCGTGGCTGGTGGTGATTGGTGCGTTTTGATCCTTGCTTAGGCTGATGTTGATTGGAGGATTTTGATCCTTGTCGTTCAGACTAGGAATTGTTCCCTCAGCGGGGCCTGCTTTGGTACTGATTGGCTGTTGTGTTGTTTGATTGTGGGCATTCACGCTTCAGGAATTTCAATTCCACTGTCCCTGTTGATGTTGTTAGGGTGAAGTCTTATGTGAATAGCCTCTTTAACCCTACGGGTGTACCAATGTGGGTCTCGGTCAATAAATTTAACTTCGTCCCAGAGCGGATAATGTCCGGTTGCGTTGCTAAGTTCTGAAATGGTAGAGGATTGGGTTCAAGCAAGCCGTATGTCCCTATCGTATTCCTTAATCCATTCATGCATAGATCTTCCCGTCTCTCCAATATAAACCTTACCACATTCTCAGGGAATCTTGTAGACTACTCCGCCTTGTTTTACTGGATCGACAATGTCCTTAGGTTGCGCTAGGTGTGATCTAGGAGTTGTGTCAGATCTGAAAACTGTGTAAGATCTGGAAACGCTATGTGGATGACACATTTACCATCTTAGATCGTGACAAAGTTGACTCGTTCTTACAACACCTCAATAGTCAACAGCCGACGATCCGTTTCACAATGGAAACTGAGAATGACAACTCAATACCCCTCCTTGATACGTTGATCATCAAGGATTCAAATGGATACCTCTCTACCAGTGTTTACAGAAAGCCTACACACACTGACCAGTACCTAGCATATGATTCACACCACCTGCAATCTGTAAAACGTGGTATTGTCAAGTGCCTGTATGATCAATCTAAACACCTCATAACAAAACCATCAGTTATCTCTCATGAAAAGAAACACCTCTCATCGGTCCTTGTTTCCAACGATTATCAATTTTCATTTGTAAAAAATCTTACAAAAACTAAGGGATGAACAACCACTAAAGAACCTGAACCCGAAATTAAATCTACTGTGGTTCTGCCATACGTCAAAGGCACATTGGAGGCTCTTTGCCTTTGCCTACAACAGCAAGGCATACGGACAGTTTTCAGATCTGACACAACTCCTAGATCACACCTAGTGCGACCTAAGGACATTGTTGATCCAGTAAAACAAGACGGAGTAGTCTACAAGATTCCCTGCAAATGTGGTAAGGTTTATATTGGAGAGACGGGAAGATCCATGCATGAATGGATTAACTCATTTACCCCCGGCGATTTGCTCACCTTTTTTGCAATTTCTGAAGGGTAGGAGGTCAAATCAACCTAGCTACTCCATATAAGGGGTTACCATGGAGATTTCGCTGGTCCACAACACAGAAGGCTCTGTCTTTGATGTTATGCTCGGCTAGCTGTCGTTTATTTCTAAACGAACACTACAGCTACAATTCGTTGCCTATTTGGTTTATAAGACAGTGTGTTTTTCGAGCCATTTTCCACTCCAGAAGCCCCCTGTCTGGCATCATAAAGCTGGGTTGATGGGTAGAGGCAATCCTTTGAAAGAAAACAGAGGTGAGAAGCAATTTCACACGAATTGGGCCGCTCAACGTATTCGAGCGAGTGATAGAAATTCACGGAGTGAAGTTACGTCTTCAGCCCCTTTGTGAGTAGATTCCGGGACCTGGCATGGCAATTTTGGCGAGTTTGAACTTGTAAATAATGCAATCGGTGCAATGTTTTGTCAGCAGGACTGGGTGGCTCGACACTTGTAAAAAATATCTGAAATGGAAATTGGCGGACTGTCATGCGCCTGTTATCCAAGAAAATCCCAGAATTCCTTTGGGTCATAAATGCAAACATGGCAGACCAGTGAGAGCAAGTGAAATCAAATAGTGTTATTGGGGTGGTGCTAAAGAAGTGAGCAGGAAAATGTCGAACAGATTGCAAGAGCTGGAGTCGAAGTTTGCCGCCATTGTAAACTTTTAACATCAATAGGAAATTTTCTTTTCAAAACTTCATGACAAAGTTGCGTGAATTTTGCTGTTGTCCGAGGGCGATTTTGGTTTTGCAAGAGAATAAACAGTCATATTAAATGAAAATTGGGAGTTTAGGTCAGTTTCCAGGGTGATGAAGTCTACAAAAGTGACCTTTTGGCCACGACAGTGGTTCATTTCAACCATAGTTTGGGATTTGGGAAAGTTGCAGGTTTTCAAAGCCATCGTTCCCACAGGAACGATATTTGGTAAGCTGGAGGGGAAAGAGTTAAGGAACATGATAGAGACATACGGCTTGCTCGAACCCAATCCTCCGCCATTTCAGGACATAGCAACGCGACCGGACATTATCCGCTCTGGGACGAAGTTAAATTTATTGACCGAGACCCACATTGGTACACCTGTAGGGTTAAAGAGGCTATTCACATAAGACTTCAACCTAACAACATCAACAGGGATAGTGGAATTGAAATTCCTGAAGCATGGCGGCCGAAGATCAAACAACACAACAGCCGATCAGTACCAAAGCGGACCACTGAGGGAACAATTTCTAGTCTGAACAACAAGGATCAAAATCCTCCAATCAACATCAGCCTAAGCGAGGATCGAAATGCACCAATCACCACCAGCCATGGTGCTTCTTATACTCACACGTAGCCAGTCGACACCATCGCCTGATGAAGACCAGCAGTATAGCGTCGAAACATTGCGATCCACATCTTTGTGACTCAATCGTGACACAAAAGATTAACTCAGCTATCAACTTCCATTATATTGTAAAATTTGAATATCTTGTCTTCTTTTCACCAGGCACAGTTACTACCTACAGCTAAATATGGATTGTTTGAGTCTCTTCCAAAGGAATTAGTAGAATCAGGTAATAATAAATAATAATAAATAATAATAAATTAGATTTATATAGCGCTAAAATAGGTATAGTAGTATGTAAATGTTGATGGACGTGTATTTTGCTATTCTGGATGCTGTTTTTGATCACATTTAATTTCTTTAAGGACGTAGATGTCAATTCAAAAATTGTATTCCTTTTTAACAAATTATATTGACCCCTTTGTAGATCAGATGCTGCCTTTGTTTATGACATCACAAATTATAGACATGCAATGCTATTTCAGATTTAGACTTTATTAGGAATTTATACTTGTAATAGGTAATGTCATATATATGTATGGAAGTACCAAAATATATTGTTGTTGTTTTTGTATCCTGTATGTTGCAAAGAGCAAAGACTGGTCTACTTTTCCTGTAACAGGGTACATGTTTCATAAGATCTGTGAATAGTGTATTCTGGTTGAGTACCCTTCCCTGATAGCAGGTACAAACTGCTTGAACTTCCCATGCCTTGTTTTAGGTAAACTGAGTGACTTACAACTGGAAGGAGTTTTGTATGCTGTAAGTGCACTTTAAACATTATTTTTTTGGTTGGCCAAATTCTCAATCTTTTGCTTGCCAATGATCAAATAAACAATAGTCATTCATTACTTTGGTTGAACATATTGAATTTCAGTGTCAGAGACATCAGGTGATCCTTGCAAGTGGACAAAGGGCAGGGTTCTTTATTGGAGATGGTGCTGGTGTTGGCAAAGGGAGACAGGTGAGTATGATGTGCACTTCAATGTGAATACAGTGGATGCCAGTTAATACAGACACAAAAGGGAGACATGCCAAAGTGTTCACATTATCTGGGTGTCCGTATTAAGTGAGCTAATTTAAGAGAAAATAAATGACCTTTTTAGTTGTGGGAACAAAGAAATCTGTTTGTTATAAGCAGGCTTCTGTAGAGCGGGGTTCCACTGTACTTTAATTATTTTGCTTTTATTTTTATACCTGGGGCAAACGGTATTTGCTGCTTTTTCTGTAAAATAATTAACCATTCAAAAGCCAAGATCACTAGACAAGGTCTAATCAAGCAGCCTCAGTTGTAAGAGACGCCATGGGTTATGATCCGTAAAACAGAACTTTCAGTAAGTACTCTGTTACAGCTGGACACCCCTGTTGGGACTTTGGTGTAATCAGTGATCTTGACTGTTCTACATGTAGGTATTTTTTACTCACTAACAGGGCAATCACTAGCCTGCTTGTAGGCGGTAATTTTTGTTTTCAAGCACGACATTCAAAGCCCGGTAAATCCTGTCACCATATTGGATGATATACAGTGGATGTAGTGGATGTGGGACAAGTGACAAAGTGAGGAGTGGGGGGGGGGGGGGGGAATAGGTTAAATTTTGTGCCATTTGATTGGGCCATCAAGAATGCGTGTCATGTCAGGAATGTCATGCAGTGTGTAGAGGGTGGATAGTGAGAAATCATGGGTTTTAGGACAAGAAGGAGGGGGAAGAGGGAAAAGCTTGGAAATTTAGCAAGGCAAAATGACCTTACTCACAGGCCAGCAAGCATGCAAATACAAGGCACAAGGAGCCCCTGGAGAGGGTCTCAAGGCCATCCCACCTATAAGCTGCATGGAAGTGCAACTGCTGACTAACATCATCTCAAGTTTAACCTTGCCCAAATTACATTTTGTTGCATTAAATATTTGAATCTTTCTGGGAAACCAGTTATATGCCTTTATAAATTCCCTTTCAATTCACTTCTTGGAGATGCTTGTGTTTTTCAATTATCTTTCCCGCCAAGGGATTAAACTGTTTATGAAAAGAGTGAATATGACAGACTGTACACTGTCTTTCCATTTTAGATTTCTGGAATTGTGTTGGATAATTTTGCTCGTGGAAGGTGTAAACATGTATGGTTCAGTATTTCTGCCGACCTCAGACTTGATGCACAAAGGTTTGTAAATATTATAATTTTCTCTACACTTCTCTTGGCTTAGACGTGCTTTAACAGTGAGAGGCTATGTGCCAGGCAGGAACCCATGGAATTCCTATTTTTATTTAAAGAAATTCTTACTTCCTCTTGCCCCCTCCCCACTCCTCATGTTACCATTTTGCCCCCACTCCCCACCATTCCCACTCCAGCACTTTATACTACCATAAACCTCAGTTCATGATTAAGGCTGGCAGATGCACCATCTCATTAATTAAACTCATTACCAGTAGATGAGCTTGGGAGCAGTTGCCTTAAAGGTTGGTGGAGCCGGTTAGCAATCAAGCACAGGGAAGCAGGTATCCATGGAAACCCAGCTAGAGGCCATTACAAAAGGCAATATCACACTGAACCCATCAGTGGAATACTTACCAAACTCAATACTTACCAAACGGAGGGGGAAGAGGAAAAAAACTTGGAAACTGAGTGAGCAAATGACCTTACTGACAGGCCAGCAAGCAAGTGAATACAAATGCAAGTCACAAAGAGCCCCTGAAAAGGGTGCAAGGCTGCCCCTAAGCTGTTCATGAGGGGCGACCACTGACCAGCATTGACTCAAGTTTAACCTCGCCTAAATTACGTTTAGCCACATCAAAAATTTAATCCCTCGAGTAGCAGTGGTTGTACGTTAGGAGGAGAAGCGATGGTATTTTAGTATTTGTAAGTTCAAGGAAAGAAAACACTCTGAAAAATATCTTGCTTTATTTACATAACATAGTGTTTGTTTTGCTTTATTTTTAAGAGATCTTCATGACATCGGTTGCTATGTTAAAGTGATTGATGGTTGCCAACAGCTTGACAAAGAGACAAGGTAAGCTATCAAAGAAAACTTATCAAATGAAGGGGTGCATGAAATAACACCCTAAGTGACTCTTTGTCTAATGTCAAATTCTCCCCTTGATTCACAAACACATACAAGGCTATTTGGAGGGAGAATTTAACAATTAATCAGACTTTATTCCAGGCAACCTTTCAAATGATATTCTGTCCCCTTCTTTTCTAGAACAGTATATTTCTTGGAACTATTTGATTACAAACTAAATTCTTTCCATTATACCTTCTTCAACTGACCAACACCTGGTACTCAAGGGTCTATGCTTGGCAAAAAATTCCTAAGAGCTCAAAGTACAGACCATAGGTTAGAAGAAGAGCTGTGAAATTGTAGGTGATCTAGCAAAAAACCATAGATGCCAATATCACCTGGTTAATAAATGACCTTGTCTCTTCATCTCTATCTATTGCATTTTTCAATATGGCTTTGTGTTAGTAAATGGACATATCAGTACTTACACAGTAGTGAAATCCAAAACAAATGTTTCCACAGGCCATCAGTGTATGGATTTTCTTTAACCTATTGGCACCCGTGCCGGCCAAAACCAGCCGTAAAAAACTCCCATGCTTCAAAACATTGCAACTTTCTCAATCGCACGAATATTGCCTTAACTGTTAGTTGTGAGCACGAAATGGAATGCCCTTTAAATTTGGATATCCAATAAATGCAAGAAACGTAGCGATTTTTACCAAATATGGCCTTTTGAGTTTGGACAAGAATGAAACTGACCGTTTTTAATGTCAAAGAGAAACGACAAAAATGCCCCTTTTTGCCTTCATGTCTTTTAAGGAAATCATCGCCGAAAAACCAAACTTCAACCATCATAATGAAATTCAGTCCTTGTTCTAGCTTAGAAATGACTTTTTTTGTTGATATTCTTCTCCCGAGCAGAGATACAGCCTTTTGTTCCAGTGCATTCGGGCCTTTCCACCATTTTCAACATCTAGACCACATTGCATGCTGGGAAATGACGAGAATTTTTGACAGCACCCGTTCCTTCTCCCAATTCTTTCACATATAAACTAAGTCTACAGCCACTCCGACCTACTGCCAAAAATTCCTGCTTGTGGTCATCTTCAGTACTCAGAAATTCCAAAATATGTGGCGGTAGGTCGAGAAATTCATCAATAGTCGAGTCCCAAAGGTACTAAGTGTTCGACCGGCCAAATTCCCAGTTTGTCGAGTAACAAGCCAAATTCAACAACAAAGTACATCACCTTGCTTGATTCTTTGAGAAAGTGGACTCTTAGCTACCATCATGCTTAATGATGCTCATCAGGCAGCTGCTAAAGAAGAAAAATGGCTGTAAATTTAGCAGAAATCGCAAGCAAACCCAACTTGGGCCATTGTTGTCGCTTCACGGATAAAAAATAGCTACGTCAAAATGACGTTTTCAGAAACCTTGAGCCTCCAGTGGCTTAGGACAGCACCACTTTTCCCTGGTAGTTCAAATAAAGAGTCACGAATTGCTATTCATCGTTTATAGGTGGAAAATCACTCCGAAAATGTAAAAACAGCCGGTAGTCAATGGGTTAAAAGCTAAATCAGTGAAGCTAAAGAGCCATTATATGTTTTGTTATTATTATTATTATTAAATATTATTACTAATATCATTTGTTATAGATTTATTTATACTTTAATTTATTATTTTTAAATGAAACAGAGTATTTGGACTGCCAGCTGATTTCAAAGAAGGTGTTGTGTTCAGTACATATGCAACATTAGTATCCTCAGTTCAAAAAGGTCAGTAATAGTATTATGACTGTTATATTTTGGTTTGCTTGTTTAATTTGGTCTCAAAATTATTGACATGGTTGAATCTCCCATGAGATGACACCCATATAGGACCATACATGTGCATGGTTAAGTTTTAACAGAGGTTGAAAATGACTTGTGTTTGTGCATGACCAGGACCATTCCTGAGTGTCTCCTTGGAAATGAGAGCTGTCATGTTTTTGCTTTGTGAAACATTTCCATTAGTTTATGTATGTGTGTGATTGTGATGTGAACATCACCTGAGTATGTGTTGTAGTTCAATTTTTTCCCTTGGTACAATTTTTTCTGAACTGGTACAGAATATATTGAACTGGTACAAACCAGTACAAAATTTTTTAAACCTGTCCCATTTATCTAACATTCTAAAAAGGGATTTAATTTATTTGGGGTGTGCTAAAAAAAGGGGCATGGTATTTTTTGGAGGGACAATTAATAAATTGTAAAAAAAAATTAAATAAAAAAGAGTTCAAAAGTGAGAAGTGTCTCGTCCTTGCTTCAAGCTCCCATGCTTACCCAATGTTGTTTCCCTTCCTTCTGTCCTCTCAGTATTACATACCTCAGGTTACCTTACCTTCTGAGGCCAGACAATATCGTACATTGTTTTTTTTTTCTTTTCTTTTTTTTTTTTTTTTCACTGTACCTACTAGAATTTTATCCACTGAGCCACCACTGATTCCACTGGAAGGTCTCATTTAAATTGCATTGAAATTCTTACTATAGTTCCTAGGCTCCTATTGTTTCACTTAATTATGCACACATGCGCAGAACTTACCAATTCAGACTTCGAAAGAAATATTGTAGCTGAAATTGACATCCCTTCAAACAATCATGGAGTGTGTGTCAAAAAGAAGACTTCTACAAAGAATTAGAGACCTACAAACAGAGCCAGAAACGCAGTACTTCTAAAATAACTCTTTTCATTGAAGACCAATTTTATGACTTGGCCAAAGAGTTCCTGAAAAGCCAAGCTGAGAAGGCTGTCAGCGACTCCAATACAAATCACGATACAACGAAATTGACAAAGTGGCAAGCAACAACAGTCGAAAGAAAGAAATGGTCCTACCATCAAGGGAAAATCTTAACCACCGAGAAAAAGGTACCGGTAGTTGTACCAAAGAGTCAACTCTATGATGTTCTGACTTTGGCGCATCAAAGAACAGCCCATAGAGGCAGACAAATAATGTCAAAGTGGATCAACGAGAGTTATTCTGAAGTGAATGTACGAGTTGTGAACATATGTGTGAGTTTGTGCCAAATTCACCAAGAGCAAAAGACTATTACAAGCCACATTAAAATAGTCACCAAGCCACTCCAATCTTCCGAATTCCTGTCACTGATTGAGATCGATCTGATGGACTTTCGAAATACCCCCTGCGATTGCAAGAAGACACATACTTGGGCAATGAACATAATTGATCGTCACACGAAGTTCGTGACAGTTGTTCCCATACATCAAAAAACGGCTGATGAAGTAACATCTAACCTCAGAGAGTACTGCTACACCTATGGATTTCCAAAGAAAATAATAACCGACAATGGCAGAGAGTTTTAAAATAGGAAGTTAAAGTGCCTATGAAGCGAAATTTGTTTCTCGCTAATTTTAAAGTTTAATCCATAAAACTCAACATTCCAAAATTTGAGGTGCTCTTGATTAAAATAGGCGATTATACAAGCTATTGGGCTATTTTGCCCTCAAAAATGGCATTTGAATCGCTGCGGCCAAAAAGACACGTGACAATAGCTGTGACGTAATTTTGATGTAATTTTGGGGACAAGTATTCCAACTATTTCACTATAATTCATAAGCGCAAACACATTTTTGTAACCAAAATGAGGTCACATCACTTTGATAGAATTTCGCGAATAAACACGACTCAGACCCCTGACCATTTTTAAATGCAAAATAGCCCAACTTCAAACGCTCGTAAAATCAACAATTTTAATCACAAGCACCTCAAATTTTGAGATTCTTGCATTTTTAGGGGTAAACTTTAAAATTAGCAAGAAACAAATTTCGCTTCATAGGCACTTTAAAGATGTTCCGCGAGGGTAATGGCATCGAGTTAGCAAATGTGCACCTCGGACTCCAACAACCCAGGGGCTAACTGAGAGAAGCAACCTATCTTGGAAACAAGACATGAGGTCACTGATAGTGAGCACAGCAGACAAAAACATCAAGAAAGGGCGCCAGTACACAAGGGAGATGTGCAATTAAACTATTAAACTGAAATATCTTTCACAGCAGCCTGTAAGAAAGCAAGTGGGTTTTCATAGAAATAGTACTCCACAGAATTGAAATGTTTATTCCTTGCCAAAACACAACAGATGATGATTATGTACAAAAAACAACAAAATGACAACATTATGAAACAATCACTTTAGAAAAGAAAACAAACTATGATTATGTATAAAAGACAACAATATGACAACATTGTAAAGTAATTTAAATTTATTGTAAAATGATTTTTTCCAAAAATAAGCAATTTAAAGTAAACCACAAAATGTCAATCATAAAATAATGACTACAAATAATGCCAATGGAGAGACAGTATAAGAGAAAAAAGCAATTTTATTTACACAGAAATCCTAAATGAGCAGCCTTTAATAAAAACAAATAAAAATAAAGGGAAAAGAGTTGATGTGTTTTAAATTGAAGCTTGCTGGCAATCAGCTATCACCCAAACACTTCCCCAACCCCAACCCCAACCCCAACCCCAACCCCACCCCCAACCCCAACCCCAACCCCAACCCCAACCCCAACCCCAACCCCAACCCTAACCCCTCCCCTAACCCTAACCCTTGGCTCAGGTTTATGAAGAATTACTAGCCAGGGATGATTGTAAGTAAAAACTAACCACAGTAGAACTAAAGTAACCAACAAACTGTTCTGTAAAATTCTATAATGAACTGGTACAAAATATTTTGTACCAGTTCAATATATTCTGTACCGGTACAAAAACAAATTGTACCAAGGTGCAAACTGAACTACAACATGTCCACTTTGGAAAGATGTCTGTCTGTGGGAGTAATTCACTGACAGAGATTCAACTGTTTATGAACATGTACATGTAGTTACGTTGACTGTAAGCTGGGTATCAAGGCAAATGTTATAGTACTTAAGGTGGCACTTTGTTTGTTGAGTAATGCCAGTCTGTTTTTCCAGGTGCCAATCAGCGAAGTAGACTGCAACAGCTTATAGACTGGTGTGGTGGAGAGCAGTTTAATGGATGCCTCATATTTGACGAGTGCCACAAGGCAAAGCATTTTGTACCAGTAAGTGATTACTCAAATCTTAATGGAGGTACAGGATTTGTATTTTGTATTTGTATTTATTTATTCCTCCAGTCCCTAAATAATACATAATTAAATAGATATAGATTGAAAAGAAAACAACAACAACAAAATTAAGCACTTAAATTAATTTACATGATATATTGGAAGGAGAGGAGAGGGGCACATCTAGGTAAACTAATGTTATGCCCCTTAAAGTTACCTACAACAAAAGTCTTGAGATTTTTATTAAAAAGTGAAGGAAAAAATAGTTCGGTAAATTATGGAAAGGATAATGTTTCATTAGTATTGAGCAAGGTACCAGCGCAAAAGTGCTTTTCTAAATATATTTTTAGATGGTTTCTCCCTTATGAATTGCGGGATATTATTCCAAAAGAAACATCCAATAATGCTGGGGCAAAATCTCCTAAGATTAGTTCGAAATGAGGGTGTAAAGATTTGATTGGATGATGCACTGTGAGTATTATAATTGTGCAGCTCAGATGCTAGTGAAACAGGCATATGGAGGTACAGTAATTGTAGCTTCATGGAGGCAGTGTGACTGGCCTTTTCCTATTTCATTCCTGTCTGAAGCTAACAATAAACAGTTTCTGTTATTTAACAATAACTTTTGGTTCATGCGTCAGTGTGTGTTCATCGAGATATGAAACACGCAAGAAGTTTGGAGGGCACGAGTGCTTTCTAAACTTCCCAAGTGCTTCATATCTCGATGAACACACGGTGGATGCATGAACCAATTGTTTTATAACATTTCAACGCAATAGTTTAAATATTGTATAAAGAGAAATTTCACCTGCTACGTCATCAGCGTGCACAATAGGAATATGAAGCATGCTTGCGCAATTGAATTTGTCTACGTGAATTTACCAGCTATATTATAATTTAGTTAAATGATTTGTCATTCTGTGTGGAAAAGAAGAAGAAATCACAAGCATGGCATTATCACTGACTCCTTGTGTGTATTAATATTATTCTTTAGGGCAAGGAAGAAACTAGTACAAAAGTTGCTCTTGCTGTCACAACCATACAGAGGTTAGTACATGTATGTTGAAATATTTTGCAGTATTGTCTGTGAGAGTGTTACAACTGACCAAGTCTGTGTTCCATATAAGGGCGGGGTCTCGGGTCAGCCTACAGGGTCAGCTACATGACCCAACAAATAAAATAGAAAATTGATAATGGTTTGGTGGGAGCAGTGGGAACTTGTCGTGTTTGGAATTCGTTGTTGACACCCTGCCTTAAAATCTGACCTGGAACCCTGCAAGTGCAATTGATATAACAATGGGTACAGAAAAGAATATCGTATTTTAACATATCGTAAACCATTTCTTTGGCAGAAGGTTATAACTGAAAACTGTTTAACTGAGTTTTCACAACTGATATCAAATCAGAAAAGTTATATCATAATCTTATATATTGCATGTAATATTTTATTTTTATCACTCTATGCCTATTACCACAAGCCACAGATGGTTCCTTCCTTGTCTATTTCACAGACAAACTTTATTGTTTGATTATCTTGCCTATCCTGTAGGATGCTACCCAAAGCTCGTGTTGTCTACTGCAGTGCGACTGGAGTGACAGATGTAAAAAATATGGTAAGTTCATGTCAGTGCTTGACCTTAACTTTTTAACAAACTAGTGCATGAGTTAGTGTAGTCTAAAACATACTAGCCAAATGGTGTCCAATATTGTGATTACTGAGCAGCAGTATAACATATTTTTTCATTTGTTTTTTGAGATTAACTTAACTCAAAGACCATTGAATTTCTATTCATTAATACTATCTCCAAAACCTCTTCTATTACAAGTAGCCCAGTAGATAGTGATTCTCAAAAAAAAAAAAAAAGATTCTCAATTTTTACTAACCCAAACCAAGTTTCAACTACCAGTAGTCCTGGGCGAGTGGACTACTGCTGAGGTTGAGCACTGGTCTTTCTTTGTGGCACTGGTGTAAGGTACTGGGGACATACATGTATTGCTGGGTTCAACTCTTTGACAGAGTAGCATTGCTTTCAAGTTGGTGTAGTACTTAATGGTTATTGAAAGAAGCTTTATTCTTTCAAAACTGCATCAAGCTTCTGCCCCATGGCCTACAGTGTATGCTATTGATACTTAATACAAACTGTAGCATCTCTCAATATCAACTGAAACCCACACTTAATTATACTTGTTCACCCCTCTAAATATCTGTATTGAATTTATTCAATGTCTACCTGGCATAGTTCACTGAATAAACAAGGATGTATGTTTGATTTGTCTTTTAGGCATTTATGGAGAGACTTGGTCTGTGGGGTGATGGAACAGCCTTTAAATCATTTGAATCCTTTCTCACCAGTATCACCAAGAGAGGACTTGGTAAGGTGTACAGTTGCACAAAATACCCCATTGCCTTTTTGTTTTCTTATATTGAGAGGTTTGGTCAACTTAAAATGAACTTTGTCTTGTTTGTAACTTTCTCGAATTTTGTGTCCATTTGGTTTTGTTTACAGGTGCTGCTGAAATGTTAGCCATGGAGATGAAAGCCTCAGGAATGTATGTGTCCAGAGGTCTTAGTTTCAGACAGGCTGAGGTAATTAACACAATTTCCATAAATCAATATGCAGGACAAAATTGTTCAAAGGAATTTAATTGTCTGACTAAAGCACTGCTTTTGAAGAGGGCCAAAATGTGAGAGGACAGGAGAATCCCAAATAAACAGCTTGATATTTGAAGGGCATTCTGCAAAAGGGGTGTATATTGATTTTTTGCCTTAAAATACAAAATATCTCTAAACTTACTCTACTTTGGCATGTAGACTGGAAATGGCCTTATTTTGCAATTAGAAAGCTTAGGAATCTGATCTTATGACCTTTCCAGAAACTCAAGAAACAGAAACAAAAGGATCTGATGTTTGATTTTGAGTTGTTTTTGTTTTGTTTTGTTTTTTTTTTTTTTTTGTCAAATACCATTCACTAGTCTTTCATATTGGTTGCTTTCTTCACTTGATCTTTGTTCTTTCTTGTAAATGTTTTTTTTGCTTTTTTTCTAGTTTGTTAATGTAGAGGCTCCTTTAACAGCCAGTCAGATTAAAGTTTACAACACTGCAGTTCATGTGTGGTATGTAGTATTATTTTTCATCATTGTATGCATGATCATCATAAATTTCATCTTCTTCTTCCATACTCTTGTCATCATCATCATCATCACCATCACCGCCGCCACCATCATCATTGCATTGTCAGTTGTTATCCTTGTTCTCATTGTTGTCATCATCATTGTTGTAGTGGTGTTGTCAGTCATCATCCTCGTCATCATCATTGTACAATGTAGTTGTCGTGGCATTGTCAGTCGTCGTCATCATTGTTGTGGTGTAGTCAGTCATCATTGTTGCCATCATCGCTACTACCCCACCGCTACCATTGTTGTCATCATTGTCCAGTCCAACTATTTCATAATTCACATTATTCAAGTGTTGTGCCACCCTTGGTTGTGTTTTATTAAAATTAGCTTTGGGCATGACTAGTAAATGAAACACTCAACCCATTCAAAATCACAACTGTAATAACTTATGCCACCAGTTATCCTGGAGATTGATGCAACCCAGTGCTGGTACTGATGACAGCATCTTTGTTCTCTTTGATCTCAGGAGTGAGGTGAAGAAGTCACTGGATTTTGCCATTGGTCGAACTACTACTGCTACCCCGAGGTTGTGGTCAGTATTCTGGTCAAGTCATCAGCGGTTTTTCAAGCAGCTGTGGTGAGTTATATTAAAATTCCTGGTTGTAACTTGGAATTGATTCTCAACCTCCTCTATCAGACATCTTCAGTGAAGAGATTATTCTCCTAAGCTGTTCCTTAATTGCTATCCATGATTATCCATGAGTACTGAAAATCTCTCAACTGGCAATACCAGAAATACATGACGACCAGTAATGAAAATTTTTATGTAGCTCAAAAGGGTTAGTTTGTATTAAAATTTATGAGACTTATTGGCTTCCCTGCAACATGATCTAAAACCAATAAAAGCACTACATTTTGGGCTTGTACTTGGCTCTAACTCTTGAAAATGTTTTGTTACTAATTTAACTTTTTACTTACAGCATGAGTATGAAAGTGCCTACCATAGTAGAGGAAGCTCAGCAAGCATTGCAAGAGGGTTACTGTGTTGTGATAGGTCTTCAGTCTACTGGAGAGGTTTGTTTCATTTGTATTCTTCCTTCAGTATTTTGTGGAAAAGAAACCTAGTTTAGGTTTTTTTGTGTGTAGTTATTTTTCTTGTCCTTAACTTGAACCCACTTTGCCTAGCCTCCTTCGCAGCCGTTGTTTGTTTCGGTCTTATTCTCCCTCCCCACCAACTTCTGCTGAACCAAGCTGGACATTCCATTCCCATTGTGCCTGAGTATCCAACCAGGAGGGATAATAGAACCGACACAGACAACGGCTGCAAAGAAGGGTACAAGAACTTAGCCACCAAGATTTATAAGCCACAATGTGATTGGTCAGTTCCTGGAATGGATTGTTGGGCTCGGTTCAGCAGACGTTGTTTGGGAGGGAGAAAAGGACCGAAACAAACAACGGCTGCGAAGGAGGCTACTCTTTGCCAAGCTTTACTTTCTCAGCGATTGTGACTCTCACATTTTTACTCTTTACTTTTTTCTCCTTTATCCTTCCATCCATCCATCCATCCATCCACTTTTTTTACTCCTCTTGGTGTCCCTTTCTTTTTTACCAGTTTGGTTAATTGAATGAACAACCTGTACTGTTATTACCTAGGGTACCACTGTCCCATATATCCATAGTCATCCCATGTCATATTTTTGTTTGTAAAACAATCAGTTCATTTTGTTGCAAATAGTTGTTGGGTTTCAGCAGTTTTCCACTCGGAAACAACATACAACCTTCTGGCTGTGTGTGCTAAGGTTTAAATCCTCTACTATTTTAGCTTTGTTTCGTTTTGTATTATTCCTTTCAGGCAAGCTTGGAAAGTGAAATAAGTCGGAGCGGTGGAGTTTTGAATGATTTTATTTCTAGCACAGAAGAAATCCTTACCAGATTTATCACACAGTACTTCCCAACTCAAATAATAAAATCGGTAAGACTTTCCCTTGCAATATTTTTATGGGGTTAAATGTAATTTAACCAAGTTGACGACTGGGAGCAAGTTTTTGCTCAGTTATTGGCATGGCATGGCATTTGCGTTTGCTAGTAGCCTTTCTGGCTTATGTTTGACGTCTTCAGGCAGTCCAGTGGTCAGCAGCTGTTCTGTTTATTTTATGCGTGCACCTTTCCCACGTGCTTGTAGTTTTTACTTGCTCTGCATATGGGGCGTTGCAGCTCGTGTGTTTTTGAGTATTTTCCCTTCCTCCCCTCCCTTTAGTTTTCTTATTATTATTGTTGTTATTTTATTATTATTGTTAGAGTGGTTTTCAATTGAGTGTCGAAAGTAATTATGATTTTGCTTTGGTTTTGCATTGTTTCACTCTGTGATTGGCCAGGAAAACATGCGTCACTTTCTCAACCAATGAGAAGCAAAACTAAAACCAATCTTGATTTGCACGCGTGTATTTTCCCGCGCTTTGCACCGGCTACATGTAATTGCTTCATATTCTGATTGGCTCATTGCATTGCTTAATTCTGTTGTGATTGGCTTAAGTAATTGCTTTGGTTTTGGTTTTACGACACTCAATTGAAAACTGCTCTATTATTATTATTATTATTATTATTATTATTATTATTATTATTATTAATTGTTTCTTCTACTGAACTCCTAGTTCAGTGTGATGGGTGCTTGGTTTGGGGCTTGGTGTGGCGGGCGGGGCTCGTGGCTGGGTTGCGGGTAGAGCAGGCTTATGGGGTGTTCTACCGACCTGGGTTTGGGTCGGCGGTACCAGCCCCCAGGTCCCTGAGCACCCAACCTCCACTTGCGATGCAGACGTTAACTCACCTTAAATATCTCAAAGTTGCTTACAGTTTCATAGTTAAGTTGTTAGTGATGGTTGATATTAGTTTTTACTTGTCTTTAGAGTGGTGATGTAGTCGAAGATAAGTGGAGCATTCAAGCAAAAAATCTCCTGCTTGGTTTTGTCAAGAAAATTAATCTGCCAATTAGGTTAGTATCTACCTTTGTTCAGCAAACAGGTTAAAACTGTAACCTGTTTATTGAACAATCTGTCTACTCAAATTTATTGTCAGTCAGAAACCAAATACACTCAGCTACAAATTACTGATTACATTTTCAGTATTTCTAAATTACGAGGGATTGTTTGTATGATACCAGCCATTCCAGAAACAGTAAAAATTTGGACAGAAATATTTAGCTAAAACAAAAAGAGAACAGAATCAGTAGGAAACCTTCTGCCATTAGCGTGATCGTTTTGTCCTAGGAGTCTTCCATGTTACACTCTGAAGGTAAACTTTGTTGAAAGGAGGAGGAGGTTAATTCGTCTTGGCTTTTGTTACGTTAGCATCGTTAGGAAGCTGAACGAAGAAAGCAGGAAAAAAGCACTTTAACGGCATGTAGCATTAATGAAACAGTCACAGTTGATCAGATGTTTCGAAGGCAAGGCTAAAAACAATGCGTTTTAGCGGTACTCATTTTATTATTAGTAGTAATTTTCCGGAATAAATAAACTGCTTCCACTTGTAAACGTTAAATTTCACGCGATTTTATTTTCCAGTCCTTTAGATGACCTTATAAACCAGCTCGGTGGACCAGGGAAAGTAGCAGAAATGACAGGAAGGCGTGGTCGCATGGTTAAAACAGACAAACAGCCTCAACCTCATTATGAGGCTCGAGAGTCTGACAGTAGCAATGTGGATAGTTTGAATATCCAGGAGGTAAGGAGAGTGAAACAGTTGAGAAATGTTTCAGTAGACTGAAATGAAGGGCAAAGTATTCGGCACTGTTATGTTTCCTCTTGTCTTTAACCCTTTTGCTCCTGAACATTTTGCTGAAAAACTTTTGAAGCTTGTCGAGCCATTTTCTGGTCAGAATCTAGCCAAAAAGAACCAAAACTGCCTAAAACTCTGTTTCCTGGTAGAGCTCCTGACGTCTTTCTGTTCCTGATGCTTAATTTGAGCTTTCAAAGTTCGGGCATGCGCAGAAAGCCCCCTTGCCTTCTACCTTTCGCTTTCTGTCCTCCCCTTTTCTTTTGCTTTTCTTGCCTCGCTTTCTTTTGCTGTTGTTGGGCATTTCCTGGGCTTCCTTTCGGTGGGAAAAGATTTGGGGAAAACTTTTAGGATCGTAGGATTAGATGGAAGGAAGTGCGGGTGGGTAGTGGAACAAGATTTTCCTTCAAATTTTCAGGTCAACATCACTTGGTTTTTTTCTGTGTTCTCCGGCCTGTTTGACGGAATTATGCTCATTCCCTACACATGTTACATGGTAAAGTTGTCTGCGAGCGTTAAAACTGGTGACATCACAAGTGGTACAAGGGACGTGGTTCTACACGGCCGGTTTTGGCCGGTGTAGGTGTGAAAGGGTTAACATGTTCATAATTTGTTCCAATTCACTGAAAACTCTCTCTAGTCTAGTGCTCTGATTCAGTGGAGGTCATTGTGAGATCCATCGTTAAACTGTGTCTTATTATTAAATCTAAACAAACGTAAACGCAAAATCTTTAGTTAACACAATCGTCCTTATTACTTTTACCTCTAGGTAGAAAATCCCTTAACAATGCTGGTTCTTTTCTATTTTTCCCCTTGATTCACACACCCACACACCTGTCCGCTCGTCTTCCCATCAATCCGTTCTTCCGTCTGTCCATCGGTTTTTTCGCCCATTCTTCGTTTGTTCGTTCATTCATTTTTACTTACTTATGTATGTATTTATTCTGCTTTAGAGGAACAGCTTCATGAATGGAACAAAAAGGGTTGCTATCATATCAGATGCGGCCAGTACTGGTGAGTAGCTTGGGGATGTGAATCGCTCTGTTAAGTAAGCAAAGTATTAAGAGCGAATGTTGCTAGGCTTGAGCAAAATTGAAAATTGTCAAACAAAACCTTCCTTGATACTTTGTGTGTAGTTAGTCCTTGGTATGAAACTAATCACCGTGGTATTTGTTTGATTTCTAACAAAAACTGAGCTGAGCGTCAGGGGGGGAAGTTTAGGCCTCAAAAAGCATTTTTGGGAACATTTTGCACCTTGAAAATTGGAGTTTTGTTAGGAAAATATTTCAAAGAGCAACTTTACAGATAAAAATCTGCTTGTATCATAGCAAACTTTCATCCTTCCTCTCAAGAAATATGTTATCAGTTTTTCAGCTTCCCCCCTCCGTGACCCCTGTGCCTTATCATTTTGAAGGGGGGGGGGGGGGGAATGGTTTTTAAAAAGTTGAAAATAAGACATCTTTAAACAAACTGTTCTCTTCCTGGTATTTGGATTTTCATCAAAATTAAGACTGGATGTGAATATTTCACTCTTTGTGAATCGTTTGATGCTAAAAACTCCGCGGGCACTCCATATGTTTTCGAAGGCTAATCAATTTACAATGTATACCTCAGGCAAAATTCCGATTTTTCGTACTTTTTATTCACAACTATCTTTCTTTTAAATAATATTATTCAGGCAATTTCACGCAAGACCGTTCGATTGTTTACTATAGATTGTATTTATCTAGGTTTGATAGTCAGATATCAAGCAGATTTGCCGTTATTATTTTTCAAAAATCACATCTTCAAGCAAGCGGTTAATTTATGCAAATTACTGTCTTCGGGCAAGTGGGCAAGAAAAGTGTATAGCTAAACTGTCCAGCATAGTTAACCGCTCTGAAGGGATCTATAACAGGTAACGTAAATTATACATACCACTAGCAAAGCTATCAGTTCGAGAAACATTTCAGAGTCAACGGGAAATCACTCAAAAGTCCGTGGTTCCTCAGTGAACGTCTCGTATGGAGAGAATGCATGTCGGTGCATTCAAACCACAGTTTGAATGGTTCCTTTTACAGCGACACCCTATCCAATTTGCTGCACCTGCAATTGGTTCGGCAAAAAGTTCCAAACATCATCATTTCTTTTTAGAGTTAGCTGACGGACATCTTGCATCTTGGTATTTCAAGTAATGATCTGGCATTCAGTTCGTACCGGCTGCTTCGTCAACGACGTGGAGAATGATGTTTAAAGCACTTTTAAACTTCGGGACGTTTAACTTTGAAATGACTTGCTATAAAATTGCTGGCAAGTTAATTGTCATGTAGTACGAAAACTGCGAAGTTCTACGATTTCATGCCCACTAAGGGTTCATTATGGTGTTTATGTTTGTGTGCGTTTCCGCTGACCGATTCTTATGGCTCGCAACTCGAGGCATGCCTGAAAAGATTTCTTCCTGCTATTTACCCCAAATTTAAGTTCAGTTACCATACCTTGAAAATCTTTAATGCTCATTTTTAAAAGGTTTTCCTCCATTTTGGAGTTAAGCTGGTACTTAACAGAGTCTTAACACAAGTGGAGTAATGCAGGTGCCGCAAATGATCTTCTAAATTAAACGCCTGGGGCGTCCATTAAGTTTAGGGTCCTGGGGAGGGAGGCAGGGAGGGGTGTTAAATACTGTAGATATGAGGCGTTTTTTTCACTTAAAGTGCACCTAACCCCCAAAAATTGTTTTCACTTAAATAAATCTTTGCACCTGTACAAAACGTATTGCGCCGTTTTGAGCCTTTTAAAACCAAATAGTGACTTTTTATAGGCTGCAAAAGTTACGAAATTTAGCCATCCTCTGTCCCACGACCGAGCTAGTAAGGGGCATGGGTCTATTCCTTACCTGGCCTCACAAACCGATTTCCATCGCATTAAGTCTTTGTAAACATGCATTCAAAGCAGTTTGTGACGTCATGTAAGGAATAGACCCATGCCCCTTACTAGCTCGGTCGTGGGACAGATGATTCGTAACTTTTACAGCCTATAAAAAGACAAGATTTGGTTTAAAAAGGCGCAAAAAGGCACAGTGTGTTTCGAACAGGTGTAAAGATTTATTTAAGCGAAAAAAATATTTTGGGGTTAGGTGCACTTTAAACTCACTGTCAAAATTTGTGGAAAACGAAAACGTGCCGTTCCTTTGTACTTGAGATTGAACAAGATGCAGTTGTACTGCTGACTAAGCAAGCAAGAAACTTAATAAATTGCATGATTTTACTCTATGGAGCGTTTCCATGGTTTCTGAGGCGATTTTTTTGGGGGGGCGTCAATTAGAAACGGGGCATTTATTAGAGGGGGGAGTCTAATACAAACTTTACACCTCAGGGGTGGGGGGAGCATTCATTAGAAACGAGGCGCTTATTTGATAGTGGGCGTTGATGTATGACTAGTTTTGTGGTTTGCGAGGCTTTCTTTCTACTAAAGTAAGAGGATACTTGCTGGGAAGCTAGAATCTAAGATACCTGAAACACCCACATTTTCTCTTCATTTCTGACCTTCCTCGTGGTCTTTGAAACTGCATCAGGATTTGCTATGAACCCAGTCTGCTCATTGTCTTGAAAAATTTCCTTCAAAACTTCTTTCTGTCTTTCACTTAAGGGAGATAATGATTTGCAAGATTTTAGCGCCCACCGATGGTCATGAAAAAGGGAACGCACATCATGCGGATCTACATCCTCATTCCGTTGCTACACTATACCCACGAGTCAGCTACGAACAGTGACTAACACACATCTAATGTATCAGTCAATTCCAAAAGCGCCCATCCCCCCCCCCCTCCGGGCATACCCCGGGTACTTTACCTGAAATGTGTCCCGCACGGTGGAGCATTTGACTATCGGCGGTGGCCAACTAAAGGCTTCAGCGCGTCTTTCGCACGCAAAAGTTCATTCATTCATCACGGGAGCCGCTTCTCTCCCTTCACTTCAAGATTCCACGTAGGTTTTCAGTTGTTTACGAAATTATTCAAAGTTTGGAGTGCCGACAAAAGAGATCGGAAAAGAGTTTTGGCGCACAATTTTTCGGATTTGGTTTGCAAAGGTAAGCCATTTTAGATTAAAATATTTATTTTGAGCAGGAAGCATGCCAAAATGCTTCATGCAACGAGTGACTTGCAATAGATTTATACTTGATTTGCCCTTTTTGAGGCCCTGATAGTGGAGAATTTGACCGTCTAAACTGGAAACACAGAGGGGCATTTGTTAAATTTTTTTCAAAAAAGTCAAATGCCCAGGGCTTTGCCCGGGTGGGGGGATGGGCGCTTTTGGAATTGACTGATACATAACCTGCTTGGCACAAATTAGAAACGGTATATGATATGCTATTTTAAGTACCCATCCAAAGCTGGTACTTATTTTCTTGACTGACAAAATTATAGTCGAACGGATTTCTGTAAAGGTTCCACTTACAATTTCTTTATTTACCCACATATCGCATATGAGCGAGGGCCCATTTAAATGCAAATTTTTGTTTTAATACTTGCTTCACGTCCTAGGGATTTTGCAAGTTACCAAATGTAGATGTATATTTAGATGTGCCGTTAGGTTGGACACTAGGAGTGGTCACAGCCAAGGTTCGTTAGGGAGCTTTAGCAACGAGGATGGCAACGGTAACGAGAACGCCACAAAACAATGGGTTAAATTAGCAAAAACAATCGTTGTGACCGTGCGTTTTACATTTTGGTACATTTCTTTGCCGTCCTTGGCAAAACAACACCGTGAAATGAGCAAATTTTAGGTTTTCTCGACAACGTGAGCGCATGACGGGAAATTTTTCTTTATTTTTCCTTACTTTAACGCCGTTCGTAGTAATATAGTCTCGGAATAGTTCACCAGCATTTCCCAACTTAAAAAAATTGGAATAGTTGCAAAAGAGTTACAAAACCGAAAAGTTAGTTTTTGAAACGACGTTTTCGTTGCCGTCACCGTCGACGTTGCTAAAACTCCCTATAATGAAGAGTTGAGAGATGGGTCCTTATCCGAGAAGACTAGAAAGTCTAACCGTTTGCAGATGTCATTGAAAAGGCAGCACTCTCTCCTCAGTTATTTATTAAATAAAAGACCCTGAGTGTTGGTCCGGCCGTAGTTTGAACCCGCGACCTCCCGCACGGTAGTCCGGTGCTCTACCAACTGAGCTAACTGGTCGGTTTTGTTTTCTGCTCATTAAAAACACCTTAACGTTGCTGATTTTTTCAGAGTAATTTAGACTAACTTAAAATATTGCTGTTATTTGTAAAGCTGTCGTACTGATCATTATTTAATGTAGTTAACTCATTCAACTGTCCTTAACAGGCATCTCATTGCATGCTGACCTCCGAGCAGCCAATCAGTGCCGTCGTGTTCACGTGACAGTCGAGTTGCCATGGAGCGCTGATAAAGCTGTTCAGCAGCTGGGAAGGTCACATCGCTCAAACCAAACAAGGTGCGTGTAGCAACGACATAACCATAGAATTCCATGTTTCTCTTAACCCTTTCACGCCCAGGGGTGACCAGCATTTAAATTCTCTTTACTATTTTAGTATGCTATCAAACAGAGAGGTTATGAGAATTACGAAAATAATCAATTAGTCGATATGGTCTTGATATAACACCAAATTCTCAGAAATAGTCAACAAAGAAATGTATGATGATCGGTCAGCAGAATTAGCGTTCAGGTTAAGGTTTTTCAAGGACTTAATTTCGAAGAGGGTTTTAGCTTGTTATTGATGGGAATTTTTGCATTTCAAATTGCGTTGGATTTGACAATAAAGACAACTTGAAACACTAAGCTAACAGATAATGACCTACCAGTGTTCCAGATAAGAGGGGATCTCAAGCTACAAACCCTACAAGGTCAACTCCATGACCTGACAAATCAATAGAAAATTTATAATGTTTTGCTGGGAGGAGTGGAAATTTGACCCCTTGGAATTCCTTGTTGACACCCTGCCTTAAACCTGAACCCTGTCTTAATAAATTTTCTCCCAGTAATTTCACGTGGCCTCCGTAACCAGGGATGAAGACTTCCAATCTTTTGGGGCTCATCTTAGCTTTATTTTCTGAGGCCATAAATTATAAACTTTCTTTTTCTCTTTCTTTTCTCTTCACGGTTCTCCTAATATTTCTCATGGTACTAGTCGAGATAATCTAGCCAGATTACAAGACATTTCATGTTGGTGATAAGATCCTTAATTCTCATGAACTCCGTGTTTGATGAAGTTGTAATATTGTAAGGAGAAATTAGACGCTGGTCATCACTTGAGCGTAAAGAGTTGAAAGAGTCGACTCCAACAGTTGAGATTCCGAGGGGCGGGATTGGTGGCTTATCCAGGTAATTGTTTTGGTATTTCTTCGTACCATCTTTGTAACATTTACTGTTAACATCCAAAGGGGCTTGAGAGAAGTTAAATCGTGTTTGAGAGTCGTCCAATGGAAAGTTATGCTCTAAAAGTGTTAAGGAATGGAACACTCGCAAAGACGATCTCTAATCAGTGGTAGTTCCAATAGTGAACATTTTTGATTTGTATTCATAGTGGACCGATTTACAAACTTGTAACAACAAACTTGGGTGGTGAGAGAAGATTTGCAGCGGCTGTAGCTCGCAGACTCCAGTCACTAGGTAATGTGGAAATAAAGAGAAACAAGTTATTGTAAGTTATGAACTATCCGTCAACTGTCGCATGATTTAGTTCACTTTATTTCTTTTATGATGCAGCAGCCATCCACTACGTCACTCAGGACCCCAAGTTTAGTCACAATGTTATTGATTCTAGTTTAGTAACCTCAGTTCAACTGATTCATGCTTGAATGCCTTTGACTTACAGCGCGAACCTCCTCCTATCTTGAACCGAAATCATTTCAACTAGGACTCCTGCTTTGTCAGAAAGTGATTTTTTGTCCTTGAATGTTTGTTAGTGTTTTTGTATTGTAGTTACGGAGTCTCTCTTCCACCCCCACCCCCACACAGACACACCCCCCCCCCTCACACACACACCCCGCAAAGAAGAAGGACCCCCCACAAAGAAAAAGTAAGCATTCTATGGTTAACTTCACATTTTCATTAAAAACAACGGAACAAATAAATCTTCAGTTAGCGTGATTCGTGCTGTCTGAAAGATTTGTTTGGTTTCATGAACCTTGCTGACGGAATTTTTTGCTACAGGTGCACTCACAAAAGGGGACAGACGAGCGGCAACTGGGGCGGACTTGACCCAGTTCAATTTCGATACACCGTACGGCCGGTCTGCTTTAAGGAATATGTACCAAGCCATCACTTTGGTATGAAAAAAAAACTGTTCTACTGGGTGCTTACCATTTGCCAGAAAAATTCGGATGGAATGACCGTTGAATAATGGTAAGCGATTTTCCGAATTTACCGACCAACCGGATGAGATTGGAGCTAACCATTTACTGCAAGGCGTTCCGTCATGCGCACTCACTCGTTCTGGCGCAAAAGGACCTGGAAACGGAACGGTTCGGTCAAATGGAAAGCAAATTTCCGAAATTCCGTTCCGAACGGGAAAAGAGGACTACCTCTGGAGATTGTCCACAATTTCCGAAAATATTTTCCGGAAAATGACCTTACCATTTGACTTCAAACCGAAATTTCCGGATTTTTCTGACAAATGGTAAGCACCCACTGTCGCTCAGGTTTTAACCTTCTAAGATCTTCAGCCTTTGAACCTTTATTTTAGCCACTGTACTAAACTTTTGTGAGAGTGTAATCTGAAAGCTGCTACGCTTGAGTAGTTCTAACTTTTGAGTCTGTGGATGAAATTCTGAAGTGTGACCATTCAAGTGAAAGCTACTGAGCAGTACTTTCCTGTGGTGCTGTTTATTCTGCTGTACAAGGTGATTCCAACTTTTGAGTCTGGGTGAAATCCTAAAGTGTGACCATTCAAATGAAAGCTACTGAGCAGTACTTTTCTGCGGTGCAATTTGGCTACTGGAGTCTCTATTTTTCTGGTTTTGAAAATAGGTGGTGGTGAGAGTATGTGTATGAAACGTTGTTTCTTCTTCTGTCTTCAGCAATCCATTTGTCCAGGGGTCCCTTTGTCGAAGGTGCTCTCAGCGGCTCAGATTCCTGATAAATATGAATTCACAGAGTTCAACTCTATCGCCAGGGTGAGTTATTCTAGAATAATCCTTGTGCAATTCTCTTCACCTACAGTAGGTTAATCGTACCTCACTAATAGGTCCTGCGCCTGGCTTTACAGGAATGTCTTCTGTCCATGGGAATTGCAGACACCAGTTTTGTTGTAAAAGATAAAGAAGCCAGTGATGTTGGAAGGTTCTTGAACCGCATTTTGGGGCTCAGTGTGGAGAGGCAAAATCTGGTAAGTACAAAATACTTCCCTATACATCCAGCCAGGTAACTTTCAAAGAAGGGATTCAAAGAATTGAGAAATTTTTAAAAGTGATCACAGATTTGGCTGTTTTTAAATGTCCTGAAGTCCACCATTTCAGTTTGTTGGATCAGGAAGTCAGCTGTATCGGGGTTTCAACGCAATCTACATACTAACGAATATTTGATATGGTGGCTTTAGGAAATATAAACAACTTTTTCATCATCATTATCTGTCCTTACCTCAAATTTACACTTTTCTGTTTATTTATAGCTATTCTCATACTTTTGTGAGAGTTTAAATGCCTCGATCGAAACTGCAAAACGCGAAGGAAGGTGAGTTATCTGAACATATAATTTATGCACCTGATACTTTAAAATATAGACGTCATGTGGTCCAACCTCCTGTAAGGCCACGCCCATACTCAGGACGTTTCAGTGGTATTTCAGAATTTCTGAAAATACTGAAATTGTTCACCACTACTGTTGCGTGACATTACACAGGTACAGTGAAGGCGTGACAGACGTATCTGGATCTTCCATCACGATGGTCGGCGCCCCTCAACCTGTTTTTACCGACTTTCAAAGGGGTCTCATGGAAACAAAGTAAGTATCGCGGTTCTTAGTGCTTCTTCTAATTGACAGCTGCCAATCCTGTGATCACGTGGCCGTTTCTCTTTCAGGCACGTGACTGTTAACGTTGATCGCGGTATAGACTGGGACTCGGCGGTGAAGCTGTTTCAAGAGAACGGTTCCAAGAAGTTTGACGGATTTTATTGTTCAAAACGGGAACAGAAAGGAAGACGGCTTTATCTTTTGGCGATACAGAAGGAGACTTCGAAGCATCTGTTTAATATTACAAGGTAAAAAGCTTCAGCTTGACAAGTGAGATGCAAACCAGGTTATGTTTTGCTTATTTTATGTGTGATTCACTTTGGAAAAAGGCTTCAAACACATTTCCTTTCGGGTGGAGTTACTGCACAGAAACATAAACCATGTAAACTTATGGATTTTCTTGCAGACCAAATACAGGTCGGTCACCCTTTGAGGAAGAAAAAGCTGACCTGCTTCAAAAGTACAACAAGATATCATTGGAAGACGCAGGTTAGGAGCAGCAAATTTCCTTCTGTTGTTATCCTTGGAAATGCGGCGCCAGAGCTTATGACTGACCTCTACTTCAAACCAAATGATGGGGCGATTTTCTTTTGACCTTGAATTATGGTTCCATATGCGTTTTGTTGCTGCGGTCACTAGTTCCCTAGAAATCCTTGTTCGTGTTCCGGCTAAGTAATACCCAAATATGGATTAGCTTCGGCTGATTAACCAGTATGAAAACTGAGAAACATCAATTCATCTCTGCAAAGTTCTCGGGCAACAAACCGAAACCAAGCAAAACTTAAACGCGTTTACTTTGTCGAACAAGTAATGAAATCGCTGTATTTTCTGTGGGTTAGTTGGTTTGGTATCGCTGGCACATAATTATTTCAGAGGGAATTCTTACTATCAGTGGTTTAACTTACTTATTTTAGAACAAGAGAGCTCGATAATAATAAAAAAAACTTGTCAAGGAAAACTCGCTCTTGTAAAAGCACCCTTAAGGGTGAGTTTCAGTAGCAATTGTCCAAGCATCGTAATTTTTCTGTATTTTTTTGTGTGTGTCTCAATAGAAGCAGGATGGAAAGCACAGTATGAGAGAACAAGAGATCAGTGCATTCACGGTATGGGATGCAAGACTGGTCCTTCTTGTAAAAGTAAGTCAAGTACGGTAACTCCAGAAAGACATACTATCCTCTGCCACCTAATCGCAAGCAAATTTGTCTTTGATTTCTTTTTTTTTTTTTTTTTTGTAGAGGGGTTTTCAATTGAGTTTCTTGAAACCAACACTAAGGCACACGGTGCAATGAGCCAATCAGAATTCAAAGCAGTTACATGTCACCAGCGCAAACCGCCGGAAAATGCGCGCGTGCATACACATACTTACTTTATTTCCCCTCGGCTTTTAGAGTAGCTTTTGCAGCTAATATCTCCGAGCATTTAACCATAACCACCACCACCACACCGGGAACTACGTCCCCTACTCTTTTAGAACAGTGTGTGTTTCTTTACGTCCCACAAAATCAATTATGAAGAGTTGTGAAACGGGGTCTACGGTTTATTGTCCTTATCCGAGAAGACTAGAAAGTCTAACCATTTGCAGATGTTACTACAAAGGCAGCACTTTCTCCTCAATTATTTAAAGACCCTGAGTGTTGGTCCGGCCGGGGTTTGAACCCGCGACCTCCCGCACGCTAGTCCGATGCTCTACCACTGAGCTAACCGGTCGGCGGTCGATTGGTTTTGGTTTTGGTTTTCTTTAGTTGAGAAAGTGGCGCGAGTTTAACCGACCAATCACACGGCGGGGGAAATCGAAAGCGTAGCAAACGACAATTACTTAACACACTCAACTGAAAACCGCGCTGTACAGAAGAGTACACGAGTTTGCTTCGATTCTTGGATGGTCTGTGGTGGCTTTATATGTTTCGGCAAAAACAACAAACTTGCGTTTTCGACTGAATGAAAAGCAACCATAGTGCCCCAAAAGGCAAGTCTTGGGGGAACTATGGCTGCTGTTAAACTCAGTCGAAAACACAATTTTGCCTCGATGCTTGCGAGGCCTGTGGCGGCAGAATATGCGTTAAGAGTCTTGGGGTGCCTGTGGTTGCTTTTCATGCAGTAGAAAACGCCAGTTTGCGTGGTCTGTGGTGCCTATGATGGATAATTCTGTGTTTTTCTCTTGTAGCTGGCTGTCGCATCACTCAAATCCATCTATTATGCGGTGGCATTATTCCCCTTCTGTCTGCCTTGGAACTTGCCATGGCTAAACACGCTGATAAACTCGGTCTCACGTAAGTTTAATATTTTCCTTGAGTATAATAAATTATTGTTTCTCCATGTTTCTTTTTTTTTTTTTCTCACACGTCTGTACCCCTCATATTCGCCTTGATACTACATGAGACAACCTCGTTTCCAGGGCTTTTCCCTTGTGAATTTGAACATGGCGGGAAATTTCAAGGGAGGAGCCCTGGGAACGAGGTTGTGGATCATAGAATTTGATTGAGCACCAAAGCATTTTAACTTAAATTATCTTTCCCTCAGTTGTCATAATTGACCTGTATGTTTAACCAGGAAAGTTGCGTAGAGAAATTTAACGCTGGACAAACATGGTGCTTGATTACCGGTCTAATGGTGTCATCTGTTACCCTAAAGTTATTTGCGTGGTATTGTTTTGTGATTGGAGGAGTGAAAACATTTTGTGTTTGGTTCATCGAGAATTAACCAAATTGCCCTATTAACTGTATCCTTTTCCACAGAAAGGAGAGTCGTTCTCTGAGAGTAGTCCGCGTTGAGCTGGATAATGGTCAGCGGCTGGTTGGTTTGCGTTACCCAGAGCAACTCATACCGGAAGTGACGTTGTTTCTGAAGGAACAAAAAGTAATCGACACCGTTTTAGTAAGTGCGCTCTGGATTCTTTTTGTTCTGTACGTTCAGTAAGCAAAAGTATGAATTTAATTATTTTTAGGAAGCTGACATATTCTATCTCATCAATCAGTATTACTGTATATTTTACATCCGAAAGCCAAGGAAAGACCACACTTGTTATCTTGGTTTTGCGTTTTTCTGATGTTTTCATTGTTTTTTCGGTTTTGTTTATTTCATTACTTCTAGTCTTTTTTTTCTCCCTTTGATACAGGAGAAACAAAATGGTGTCTTGGGTATAACAGCACCTTCAAAACAGCCGTCAAAAGCTAGCCAAGCTTACGAGGAACCAGAAACACTAATTAATTTGAGAACGTTAACCAAATCGACTACACCCCCTGTCACTATTAAGAATTTCTTTAAACCGAAAGCCGTTGAACCAACGCTTGAAGTGGAAGATCGAAACTTTGGAGATGCAGGAGACACGAGTAGAGAAAATGAATGCGTCGAGAAAGATTGCGGCTTGATTAACATAAAGGAACAGGTAGCAAGCAGTAAAGGCTCGACTGAGACACAAACTGCTTCAGTCGCAAATAAAAAAGAAGTCAAATCATTTTACTTCAAATCAAAGGAAACAAAAAACCAGGGCCGCCCACAGCAGAAGGGAACCTCGGAAGGTCCCGTCAGGTGTAATGGCATTACGCGCCATCTCTCCGAGCCCCTGTCAAAAGAGAACGCGAAAGGAAAGACGTCTTTGAAACGAAATAGTTCTGATGCGTTGTTAAGGACTAGCAAACGACAGAAACAGTCAAGTATTCTGTGCTCGTTTGCGAAAGGGACTGAAAAATCGACTGTAACTGTAGAAAAGAAGGCAATTTTCTGCCCTGTTTGTGGAGTGAAATTTGCCAGCGAAGCGAAAAATGCCGAGATCAATGAACACATTGATGGCTGTCTGATCGAATAATCTGTCTACAATAATAATTTCTATTCGAAATTCAATAATAATAATGCGCACAATCAGCAGGTGAAATTTTTATATGGATTTATCAAGATTCTTCTAAAATTAACCCCCGAAAAACACGTTGCTTTCGCTGTATGGCCTTCTGTCATGAACGTTGATTCATGTCTTTTTTTTATCTTTCACACAAAAGGTCAAATTGTTAAGCTGTAATCTGTCCTACCGAATTATGCGTCTAAAGAAATTCAAAACTGATGCTGCACACAATAAGCAACTTAAATTTTTCATGTGAATTCATAAAGAGTCTTAATTAAATCTTGAAGAACACGTTGCTTTTGGTGTCTTGTTTTGAAATAAAAGTTAACTCGTGTTTTTTATTTCAACCTAACGAAAGTCGTTAAGCTGTCAATTCGAATCCCAGTTTGAAGGTGTTTTTTCGAACACGTGGTACGTCGCAAGAAGTGGCTTAGTTTTCAAACTCGGGAAGGAAGAGCGGTAGCTTGGAACACAGCAGAGCCCACCTGATTATCACGTGGGCAAGACTCCTCGAAACTGAAGCCACAAACTATTGTAAGATTACCTGGAATCAAAATGGCGGGGACGTTGAGAGGACACGCTGTTATTCGCTTCCTAAAAGATCTTATCGAAAACCATCCTGGAGGAGTACGAAACATAATCGTTGGTGTGATGGTTTTTGGCTTGAGCGAAGTCGTCGAGGTGAACTTTTTCAATTGTCCTCCCGATAATTTCAAACTGTACGCCATCTGTTTCTTCACCATCCCTGCCGTGTTTATATTCATAGCGGCGATCCTTCTTCGTAGCAGCTTTTGGAACGTCGTTCGTGGTTGCTGCTACCACGAAGGACCGAAAGACCTGAACAAACGCTTCTGTCGTTGCCTGACACCACGTTGGTGTTGCAGCTGGACTCTGGTGGAAATCGTCTGTCAGAGTTTTTCGCTCGGGCTCATCTGGGTTTTCTGGGCGTTTCTACAACGTGATTACTATATTTGCTATAAACTCGGCGGAGAAAAGGTTGCAGAAGTGGAGAATGGCAAAGCAACACCGGAGCAAGCAGAGGAATATGCTAACGTGGGAAGGGCGTCGCAGATGATCGCGCTGTTTGGCCTGCTTGGTGTATTACTTGTGGCTTTCGCGGTCCTCTCTGTTGACCAGTGCTGTTGCGAGAAAGAAATCAGCTCTCTACCCAGTGACGAGGAAGTTGAAAGGCTTGAGTCAGAAGCTGCGGTCAAAACATTCAGAGATAACACGGAGCAAGTCGCGCGAGAGCAAGGGGAAAAATATGCAGATGAATACTTTCCCGTCACGGCTTTGATAGGCCAGCATGGAGCCCAGGAAGAACAAAGCAATTTGAAAACGCTTGTGATTGACGCGAAGAAAAAGATGGCAGCTCGTTATCCGCAGACAACTGGCGACAAATCCCAGCCGTATGTGAACTACACGCCGTCAGAACAGTCGCAAATGACTTAAGCTTAAGGAAGTTGACACTGAACTTAAAAAATTCCGGGAAAAAGAAGCTTGATTCAAAGCCCTATTGGGTTAGGCAGTGTGTTAAGAATAGAGGTTGTAACGTCCGGTGCTCTGTATGAAGTTGAAACGTCTTATAACGGAACGTCTTGAAGCGTAACACTGATCCAGTGCACTTTCGACGTTTTAAGCTCATAAATTAAGATCTGAGCTTATGAGCTCCTTGGTGTAAGTTAAGGAACTTAAGAGCGACTGGCTGTGAAACTGTAAATATCTAGAATTCGCGGTCAAAACTGAAATTTCGGATTCTTTCATATTTTGTCAGTAGAATCCCTTCAGAAAACTACCTATGAAATTACTGTAAAACTTTCCAGAGATTTTTCATTTTCGAGATTTCCGCCGGGTACAACGTGAAATGCCGTGATCAAGTCCCAGACGCCGATGAATCAGTAGCCAAAATTTGGTGCACATTCAGATCGCTTGGTAAGAAAGTAGCAGTTGAGCAGGGTATCTTTTTGACAATACATTATGAAAATATCGCTTGAAGTTGAGTATTTACGTGTTGTGTTAAGGTGTGAGTGTTCCTTGGGTTCTGTAACCTTTCTTTTTCCCTAAGAGATCGAGCTTCATCCCCGGGCGTCCATCACTCGCTATACAATGATAAATTTATTTGCGGCCGCACGAGTAAGCGAGTTTCTGGTATCGTAGAAGGCCTAGGTACGAGATTAATGATTCACAGTGGTACATTGTAAGGTACAGTGGGTTATCATGTTTCAAGAGTTTCAAGTTTGACGGAACTTTACCTCTTGTTTGAAATAGGAATGGAGTTTGTAAAAACAACGCCGCATTGTAAGCCTATAATGTTGCGTTGTAAAACTGTAAAAGGTGCTTTGTTAAACTTTAATTTTGCGTTATGAAACATGAATTCCGGTTGTGAAACTACAACACCGAATCGCAGGCAACAAAGTATCCATTCTCGTCCCAAGAGACTTCGTTCCGTACTGCGCAGACTTGACGAAACGAGCGACTCTCGAAAGATCCGATAGGTTGACGATTGTGATTGGCTTTTTCAAACAATTCAAATAAACGGAAGTAAAACAACTCTTACAAACTCTTACACGGAGCTGAACCCTGAGCATGCGCAGTTCAGCCCGAAGTCCGATATTTTCAGACTTCAAATCGGATCTTTCCAGGGTCGCTCGTTTACTGACCACTGGTCATGGGAAACGAAGACCCTGGGTACGAGGTTGCAAAGGATTTTTTTGCATAAACGTCAATGGAATCTCGGTGAAATGTGACGAGAAAAAATAATCAGCAGAGTGAAACTGTTTACAAATACGTCATTTGAAACATAAGAAAGCGAGTAAGGTTTCTCCGGTCAGTTTCACGTCACGCAAGTAAAAACTAAAATCGCTTATACTAATGTCCAGAAATTGAGGTATTGTGGGAAAATAGTAAATAAACTACCTGTCAGTCTCAGGGGTGTATGATATCCCGTACTTGAGTTATTCAACAAAATGTACTACTCAAAATTAATTTAAAGTATGGAGCGGCCACGGGGAAACACGGCAGACTAAGGGCCTGTTGACATGGAGGGAGGGTGCCCCAGCTAACTGAGTTACCCGGCTAGAAGGATTAAAACAAAACCCGCCTTTATATGCCACTCACCTAAGCGGGATAGTCAGTGGGCTATTTTTAGAGCGGCCGTGAGAACAGCAAACAAGATGGCGGACAATGGAAACTTTTTTAACGGTAAGTTCAATTGGTTGATTGCTCGTTCCGTGAGCGGCCGTTTTTTAGTGTGCAGGGTCTTTATTTTGCACTCTGGTAATTGATCGTTGTCACCAGGGGCAGTTAACTTTAAAAGCTGACCTGGAATATTATATATCGCTGTTTTCACGGTCTTCTCACCTCGGCTAGCCGGGATAACCCGGTACGAACCGTTTACATGGCAAAAAGCTAGCCCGCCTAGAAGGGTGCCCCGGGAAGGCGGGTTACCCTGTCTAGCATGTAAACGCTTCAATGCGTTTACTAAATACACGTATGAAACGTTGGCCCTCCCAGAGTAGCTCGGTTAGCCGGGGCACCCTCCCTCCATGTAAACAAGCCCTAATTCAAAACATCTGGGCTGAGTTGCTCGACGCATGATTAGCGCTAACCATTGGTCAAGATGTATTAAAACCTATAGGTCGTCATGGTATTTAACCCGGGTTACAGCTAACCATGCTTCGAGCAACTGGGTCCTGGAGTTCAGTTTGATCCAGTTAAAAGCTTTCTTCTCGCTGTTGAGTATGCAAACATTCGTATAGACACTTCCCTTATAACATATTAGTTGTTCAGACTTCAAAGTCACAAGGTGAATCGACGTTTTCCGATGTGTGACAGCAGGCATCATTCTTGCTGTTGTGAGTTTTTATTTTTAGTTAGCGCTTGCGCAGAAACGCCGGAAGTGAGCTTTGTGGATGAAACGGACCTCTTATTGATGATAAAAATTAGCCAATTAGAGCGCAAGAATTTTGACAGTTATTGTAAAATGATCCCAGAAACAGAAAACACAGCCAGGTGTGAAATTACTAGGAATCAAAATGACGGAGAGGTTGACAGGAGCGGCTGTTATTGGCTTTCTGAAAGAGAAGATCGCAGACTATCCAGGGGAAGTAAAAAACATAATCGTTACCTTGATATTATTTGGCTTGAGCGAAACCATCGAGGATAACTTTTTCAGTTGTCCCCCAATGGTTTCAAGTCATATGCCATGCTGTTTTTCACCGTCCCTGGCGTGGTTATATTCATAATAACAGCTTTATTAAAGTCTCAAATCTTTCTAGCTGAGCACAGATGCTCTACTAATTGGGGAGACTAAATCAAATGAACGCTAAATCAAATCAAATCAAATGTTGGTTTTTGGCGAGAGGGGAAAACCGGAGTACCCGGAGAAAAACCTCTCGGAGCAGAGTAGAGAACCAACAAACTCAGCCCACTTGTGACGCCGAGTCCGAGAATCGAACCCGGGACACATTGGTGAAAGGCGAGCGCTCTCACCACTGCGCCAACCCTGCTCCCCATGGCGCCGATCCTTCTTCACAGCGGGTTTTGAAAGGTCTTTCATGGCTGTTGCTATGGTTGTAACCATCGTGGTAGCTTTCGTTGTAGCTGGTCTTCTTTCAGTTGAACTCCAGTAGAAATTATCTATCAGAGTTTTTTGATCGGTCTTATCTGGGTTTTCTGGGCCTTCATACAACGTGATTACTATATTTGCTATAAACTCGGAGGAGAAAAAGTCGCAGAGGTGAAGAATGGCAAAGCAACACCTGAGTAGGCAGAGGAATGTGCTAATGTGGGAAGGGTCTCGCAGACGATCGCGCTGTATGGCCTGCTTGGTGTATTTAATTCTGTCTTTCCTTATCCACTCTTGTGCCCGGTGCTGTTACCAGAAGAATTGCCCTTTACCCAGTGACGAGGAAGTTGGACGGCTTGAGTGCGAAGCTGCAGTCAAATCATTCAGAGATAACACGGAGCAAGTCGCACGAGAGCAAGGGAAAAACTGTGCAGATGAATACTTTCCTGTCACTGCTTTGGCAGGCCAACAAGAACCGATCGATTTGAAAAAGCTTGTGGAAGACGCAAAGAAAAAGATGGAAGAGCGATATCCGCGGACAAATGGCGACAAATAGTCTAAGCCGTACGTGAACGAGACCGCGGAAGACAAAAACACCCCGCCGCCAAAAGGCTTACCAGAAGAGAATAACGCCCAGTCGTCAGAAGACCGTTCGCCGTAGGAAGAAAATCTGTCGCAAAAGACCGAAGCGGCCTAGAAAGCTGACACTGTCATCTTTAAATTTCGGAGAAAAGCTTGATTCAAAGCTCTCTGTATCTTATAAAGTTTTGCTTTAGGGATATTCTTTTTTAAGGTAGGGCGTAACCGTTGTGAATAGTGGTTGTAACAGTTTGTTTTCGTTACGTTACATCCCGTGTTGTTTAAGACTTAAGTTGTGATGAGTTGAAACATCTCATAACTTGAACGTTTTGAAGCGTAACACTCGGCTGACCCAGTGCACTTTCGACGTTTGAAGCTTATAAATTAAGGATCTCAACGTAAGAGCTGTGATGTTAGTTAAGGAACGTAAACTAACGTTCGTCGGCAAACCTTTGACCATGAAGTTTACTGTTAGGTCACAATGGAAGGCAATATAATCAAGCTATGAAACTATTATATCAGGGGCATACAACAACACTGAAGTTTCGGTAGATATGTGTTCGGTGGAGGGTAGTTCGCCTTTAGGCTTTCGGCGTCGATTGATTTTAGTCACTCCTTATCCTAACCGATTTCTTCGCCTAGCCCTCCCTTATTAAGGGAGACGAAACAGAAAATGATTGTTTATTTGGAACAGAAACCTCGGTGTCCGCTTGGCTTGCTTCGCTCGCCGATTTTTTTCGCCACGTTCCTTCTTTTCGCTCCCCACTGCGGAGCTTGGTCCCAGGCTAATCGTGACGTCCAAAGCTTCCAGTCAGATATGCCTTTTGCAAGGCACAATTTAATCCAAAAAAAAAATAATAATGATAAAAGAGCGTAAAGGAAGTTTTTGATGCAACACTAAAATAAGACCATTAAATCTAAAACAATATATTGAGTCCTACGCCTTCAAACTCGGTCTAATCGCTCATATGGCGTGACCAAAATTAAGCGATTGATGAAGTAACACCCACGCTATTTTTGTTATAATCTATGCAAAAATATAAGATACGCTTGATATCCGACCGTTTAACAAGTTGAGTTCCACCTTTGATCAAAATGGCGCTGAGTCTTACATCGCTTGTTACCTCGGTTAAATCAGCCTTCCAAAGCCATTCGGGTGCTATACGAAACACAACCGTTGCATTGGTAGTCTTCGGTTTGAACGAAATCGTTAAGAGCGAAGATTTTTTCCAGTGTCCGCCTGACAACTTTGCGTTCTACGCCAGCTGTTTCTTTGTCGTCCCTGCCTTGTTTTTATTCATGGCAACGATCTTTCTTCACTCTGGATTTTGGGATCTGGTTCGTGGCTGCTGCTATTACGAATTACCTTACAGGCGAGGAGCTAAACGCTACTGCTGTTGTCTCTTTCCCCGATGGCCTTGCAGCTATGCATTCGCGGAGATCATAATCCAAAGTTCCGTGTCTGGGTTTATTTGGATTTTCTGGGCTTTGTTACAGCGAGATTACTTCATTTGCGCCATGCTCGGAGGCACAAAGGAAGCGAAGCTGATTAACGCTACAGTCCAAGAGAGATTACAAATCGAAGCCGACTACGCCAATGCTGGAAAAAATTCACAAACGGCTGCGCTTCTTTTGCTTGGTGGAACATTGGTTGTAGCCTTTGTTGCCGTTTCTGTTCAACGTTGTTGCTATCAGCGAGAAATCGGTTCCTTACCCAGTCCTTACCAGTACCAAATGCTCGAATCAGAAGCTGCTGTCGAGGCTTTCAAAGAAAACATGGAGAAGTTAGCGAA
>JAEMWC010001379.1:75000-95000 GCA_016490735.1 Pachyseris speciosa | reverse complement strand
ACACACATCGGTATGACCCAGCGTTATTGTAACATTCAGCCTTGCTGTGGCAGTTGTGAAGTCCCTCTGTGCATTCGTCGATGTCTAAAGGACAATGAATCAAATCGAATCATTTTTCTTAGATTTTAGGATCTTGAGCTTGTGTTTCGTTTGATACTTGCATGCACACAAATCCATCTGAAAGAATTAGAGTTCGATTGTGGCGAGAACCCACTGCGAGAACCTAGGAGAGTTGGCTAGGCACAAATCCTTTCAATGGACAAAATATATCAATAATAATTTAATTTTAAAGACGCTGTGGTTGTGACTTCATGCTTGTAACCCACCTTCACAGCTTGTTCCGTTTCCAGAAAATCCTGGTTTACACTTGCAGTTGAAGGCGCCTTTTGTATTATGACAGATAGCGTTGCTGTGGCAACTATGAAGGCCTTGGCATTCGTCAATGTCTGCAATGCAGATGGCTGCAAATGTGAGTTCTGAATTGGTCAGGATCAGAGATAGTGATGATAATGATGACGATAATAAGAATGATGATCGTGATCATTTTTACGCAGGACGCCCACTCGTCAATGGCAGTTTTCAGTGTTTTTTGTTTGTTTGTTTATTTATTTAATTATTTTGAATCTCTTTAAAGCAAAGGGTTACACCTTCCCATAAATTGAACTGATCTTTTGATGCCCAATATGAACGGTGTACACTTCACTTGAACGGTAAATAAAACAATACGGCGGTAAAATTGCCCCTACAGCGAAAAGAAATGTTTTCGGTCAGTATCGCCATAGACATTTCTGCCGAAAATGTTATCAATCCGGGCTGCTTTTCTCTGAAACGTACGTTCATTGCACATGTGTTGGCACACGTACGCGTGTGGACCAATTTTTTGACAGGTTTTTGACGCTTTGGTTATGATTTCATACTTGTTACCCACCTTCACAGCTTGTTCCGTTTCCAAAAAGTCCTGGTTTACATGTGCAGTTGAAGGCGCCTTTCGTATTATGACAGGCAGCGTTGCTGTGGCAACTATGAAGGCCTTCTTCGCATTCGTCAATGTCTACAATGTAGATAGATACGAATGTGAGTTCTTCATTGGTTGGGTTCAGAGATGGTGATGATAATAATGATGAAGAATTTAACCCAGGGTACGCACTCGTCATTGGCGGTTTTCAGTGCCTGTTTGCGTTATTTTGAAACTCTTTAAAGCAGAGGATTACACATCCCCACTAATTGAACGAATACGTTTTGATTCCCGAGATGATAGATAGATAGATAGATAGATAGATAGATAGATAGATAAATAGATAGATAGATAGATAGATAGATAGATAGATAGATAGATACCATTATTTAAAAGCAAAATAAATAGGTAAGACCTCAGGGTAGTCCCTTCAGGGAGCTTACAAGGCGTCTCTGCTATCAATAGGAGCCCTGAGGTTATTACCTAACATAGAATATACAATAAAAGGATTATATACAAAAATAAAGACATAAAATATTAAGAGCCTAAATTTATGTACATTTAAAGTGATGAACGCTCTACACTTTAGTTGCACGCTCAATAAACCAATCCGGCGGTAACATTGTCCCTACAGCGAAAAGAAATATGCTTTTGTCAGCATTGACATAAGCCCGGGCTGCTATTCTCTGAGATGTGAGTTCATTGTACATGTGTTGGCACATGTACGCATGCGGTTGTGATTTCATGCTTGTTACCCACCTTCACAGCTTGTTCCATTTCCATAGAATCCTGGTTTACATCTGCAGTTGAAGGCGCCTTTTGTATTATGACAGATGGCGTTGCTGTGGCAACTATGAAGGCCTTCTTCGCATTCCTCAATGTCTGCAATGCAGATAGATACGAATGTGAGCTCGGTAATGGTCGGGCTCAGAGATGATGTTGATGATGACGATGATGACGACGACAACGATGACGATGATGGTGATCATTTTTTCCAAGGGAACCCACTTGTCAATGGCGGTTTTCAGTGTTTATTTGAATTATTTTGAATCTGTTTAAAGCAGAGGATTACACCTTCCCACAAGTTGAACTGATATTTTGACGCCTAATGTGAACGGTGTACACTTCACTTGAACGGTAAATAAAACAATACGGCGGTAAAATTTCCCCTACAGCGAAAAGAAATGTTTTCGGTCAGTATCGCCATAGACATTTCCTCCGAAAATGTTATCAATCCGGGCTGCTTTTCTCTGAAACGTACGTTCATTGCACATGTGTTGGCACACATACGCGAGTGGACCAATTTTTGAAAGGTTTTTGACGCTTTGGTTATGATTTCATACTTGTTACCAACCTTCACAGCTTGTTCCGTTTCCAAAAAATCCTGGCTTACACGTGCAGTTGAAGGCGCCTTTCGTATTATGACAGGTAGCGTTGCTGTGGCAACTATGAAGGCCTTCTTCGCATTCGTCAATGTCTACAATGTAGATAGATACGAATGTGAGTTCTTCATTGGTTGGGTTCAGAGATGGTGATGATAATAATGATGAAGAATTTAACCCAGGGTACGCACTCGTCATTGGCGGTTTTCAGTGCCTGTTTGCGTTATTTTGAAACTCTTTAAAGCAGAGGATTACACATCCCCACTAATTGAACGAATACGTTTTGATTCCCGAGATGATAGATAGATAGATAGATAGATAGATAGATAGATAGATAGATAGATAGATAGATAGATAGATAGATAGATAGATATCAATAGGAGCCCTGAGGTTACTACCTAACAAAGAATATACAATAAAAGGATTATATACAAAAATAAAGACATAAAATATTAAGAGCCTAAATTTATGTACATTTAAAGTGATGAACGCTCTACACTTTAGTTGCACGCTAAATAAACCAATCCGGCGGTAACATTGTCCCTACAGCGAAAAGAAATATGCTTTTGTCAGCATTGACATAAGCCCGGGCTGCTATTCTCTGAGATGTGAGTTCATTGTACATGTGTTGACACATGTACGCATGCCGTTGTGATTTCATGCTTGTTACCCACCTTCACAGCTTGTTCCATTTCCATAGAATCCTGGTTTACATCTGCAGTTGAAGGCGCCTTTTGTATTATGACAGGTAGCATTGCTGTGGCAACTGTGAAGGCCTTCTTCGCATTCCTCAATGTCTGCAATGCAGATATATACGAATGTGAGCTCGGTAATGGTCGGGCTCAGAGATGATGTTGATGATGATGATGACGATAACGATGATGATGACGATAATAAGAATGATGATGGTGATCATTTTTACGTAGGTCACCCACTCGTCAATGGTGATTTTCAGTGTTTTTTGTTTGTTTGTTTATTTAATTATTTTGAATCTGTTTAACGCAGAGGGGTACACCTTCCCATAAATTGAACTGATATTTTGATGCCCAATATGAACAGTGTACACTTCACTTGAACGGTAAATAAAACAATCTGACGGTAAGATTGCCCCCACAGCGAAAAGGAATGTTTTCGGCCAGTATCGCCATAAACATTTCCACCAAAACTGATATCAATCCGAGCTGCTTTTTTTCTGAAACGTACGTTCATTGTACTCGTGCTAGCTCATGAGCCCTTGTGGACCAATTTTTTGACAGGTTATTTCAAAGATGCTGTGGTTATGATTTCATATTTGTTACCCACCTACACAGCTTGTTCCATTTCCAGAAAATCCTTGTTTACACGTGCAGTTGAAGGCGTCTTTTGTATTATGACAGGTAGCGTTGCTGTGGCAGTTATGAAGGCCTTCTTCGCATTCGTCAATGTCTGCAATGCAGATAGATACGAATGTGAGTGTTGCTTTGGTCTGGGCCGACCAGTCAAGTTCACAGGCAACAAAAGGTTGGTTTGTTTGAGGAGTCAGGGTGGGGGTGATGGTGGGGGGGAGGGGAGATGGGGTTAATATAGCCGGTGGTAAATAACCAGGGGAAAACTGGATTTATTATATTCTGTCAAGAAAAGTGTTCGTTAAAAAGATCAGAGTAGTAAGGATTCTTTGCATGGCGCTTTCTCAGTTTGGAATAAAAACCGTAAGGTATAGGACTAAAAACCGTAAGGTATAGGATAACGATGCTCCCAGTCATCACGGAACAGTTTCCCCGTGCAATAAAATAGATATCTGCCATTTTCATTGTGCACTCTGAAGGACATATCAACCATGTTATCAGTGGATTCCACTGGTTGCCTCGAGGAATTGCATACACACGCCACGCGACCGTTCAGTCGATTGACAGCGATTATCGATGGAAAAGTGAGCGGCTAAGAATTTAAGCAAAAGTTAGGATCATTGGTCCTTTTAATAGCTTTCATTTGGGGTCAGAGTTTTGATATAATGATCTCAAGACCACTTACTTTCCTCTTCAGTTTGCATATTGCAGTGTGCACGTATGGACGTCCCATACCTCAGCAGCCAGTATTTGCCGCTTACTGCTTGTTCACCTTCACTTGTTTTTATCTCTTCGCAAGAATCGGCAGGAATCTCGGAAATGGAACCGAGGGGCACTGGAAATAAAACAGACGATATTGAGGCACTCATTCCCATTGCATATGAATTCCTATCTGTTCAAATGCGACTGTATGACGTGGAATAATTGTCATATAGTTAAAAAAAAAAATCTAATCATAACTGGTAATAGCCAATAAGATTCGAGAACTTTCACATGGTTATGATTAATTAACAAATTAAATTTTTATCGCTTAGATTATGCTGGTTATAAATAGTCACCACAAAAAAAAGTCAACAATGAAAGGAATGCCTTGAATTAACCAGTCTTCTCTGGTTTGTTTTTTTGTCATGTTGTTGTTTGTATGTTTGTTTGTTTGTTTTTTTAATCAATGAAGCGCCTGAAATTCCACTGAGTTAGTTTAAGCCTGCATTTTTGGAGCCAAAAGATCTTGGTTTTACGCCATGCTTTCTTTGCCAACTGGCCCGGACTTTTTCACGTCCTCTCTCGTCCCAGGCCTTGCACAACTTGCGACTTGCCTCATTTTGCGCGGACAAAATAGCTAAGGGGGGACTAGATACTAGAAAGAACCCACCTCTTTGGGAGGTCTTCGTGACGTAGTATCTGTCACTGTTCTTGACAAAGTCCTCTGGCCTGGCCTCTTTAGTTCTGTTATTTAACTCGCATATCTCTTGGAACATGACGTAATTAAAGCTTTGGCATCTGACGTCAGAGTTACACTCCAGTCTGCAGCCGAGAGAGCCTGGACGTACCATGAAAGTCTTGTAGGTGTGTCCTTTAATCATCATCAGATAAATGGAATCACTGTCGGCGCCGCATTGTTGGGCGGCCAGGTTGTAAAACATAAGCAAGAGGACGACAAGAACCAGTATCTGTTTCTGAGCCATTGGTACGTGTGACAGTTCTACCTCCATAAAAATATGTTAACAACTCGGAAAAGTCAACAAGCTGTAATGACCATCACATTAATGACATTAAAACGCGGTTAATGTGTAACTTGTGGTTAGTCATGTTTCCCAAATTTTATGGCGGAAAAAAAAGGTGAAGATGAAGTCTCTCTTTTCTTGTAAGGTGCTAAAAGAAAGCCTGGAAAAACACGTGCTGTTGCTTTGTAATTGTCCGCAATCTAATTGACCGTGTTTTCGCTGTTTCAAAAATCTTTCTTTTAATATACAAAAACTAGAAAACTCGTTCGAGTGGTCCGTGCTTTACTCTGGAGAAGTAAACACCTTAGGGTTTTACCTTTACTGTAACAAATCGCGCGAGTTGGTGCACATTTCAATTTGAGCGATCATCAGCCAAATCATCGACGGTGTTTATATCAGTGCAATGGCGTGGGACACTCCATGTCGTTTATATATCGTCTTCAATTCTCATTATATTTCATGCTCAGGCCGAGGGGTTGAATTAATGGAGTTACTTAACTTACCTGTATTAGTTAGACATTCGTTTTCTCTGGCTTACAGATTCATTCTGATGAGAAGAGTTCTTTTAGCTTTATCTACTGGATCGTAAATTCGACTGAAAAGATAACGCAGCTGTGGGTTTGTAATTATTATTGACGGTTAGAACTAATCAAGCCCTGATTGGTTTCTCATTTTGTATACGTTTTGTTTTTAAACTAAGCCACTTTATTCTTTACAACAAAAGCTGTCAAATTACCATTTTTCTGAGCGAATTTTGAATCGAGCTTACCAATTAAAATGAAAGCATGCCGCTCCTTAAGGGAGTTAAGGTGGGGGTAAAGCGTGAATTTGTGTGAAATTTGAAGGAGTTTGAGGAATGGTGCAAAAATGTTTTGAAACACTTCCAGTTAGTTGCCACCCCACAAGGGCATTGCAGCGTGCTGGGGAACTGTTTTGGTGTCCATCTACTAATTTTCCACTTCAAATTCAAATTTAAATCTTTATTAAATATTCCAAATTTCCTATTTCCCTCAATTTAACTAACCCTTTATACTATTTATACTAATCCCAAATATACCCAAAAAATTCACAAAATATCCTACAACATAGCTTTGTGAGATGAGCAGAGGGATTTTTGATTGCTTGAAACGCGAACGAGATATCAACGTGAAATCCATTTTAAGCGGCTAAAAAAAGCGATGTTTAGGTTGATCCCTGCCTTAATTGTGAATGAAATCGAAATGACTCAAAATTCAATGAGCATCAGTTAACACCCTAACTGACCAAACTAAGCCAGGTGCTGTGTCAAGCTTGCTTTTAAAAATGCTTTGATGAGTAAAACCACCAAACTCTTTGGTGCTCTTCGTTTGCCTACTGGATTGCTTTAATGCCCCACAGTTTTCTGAGAAGAGAAATGTGAAGAGAAAACTCTTTTCTACTTGACACGCATTTATCCTAAATTTCGTCCTTAATTATTTTTTCAGGTTTTGAAATTCTCCTCATTATGGATTTTTTTTGCAATAGTACTATTGTTATCAATGGTTGACCTGTAAAGCAATTCGGAAGTTTTAAAGGGATATATGTTGACAAGGTACAAACAAATGTAAGCGCAATGCGTCCGATGTAAAGGAAGACAGACAGACTTATACAATGTAGTCTTGCAGGCACGAGTTTAGGCTAATTATAGCCTCTTGTTAATTGCTATGATCCAGGGGTGCTATACTCGTTTCAACAATAACTCCACCTGTCTGTAAAATCTCCCGACTTTGTAGAGCCATAGTTTCATATTCAGTTATTAGTTGAAAGTCATATATTTGAGGTATGGAAGAGGTCATGGCACTATATACTCCTCTTTACAGGCTTCTTATTAAAGTTACGTAAACAGCTGCGGTCGCCTTTCGCATCTCTGAAACGTTACTTTGATTAATTATCGTCACTGCAGAGCGACAAGCTGCGAATCTCAAAGTTTCCACGGTTTGAAAAAGTTAGAGTGCACCTCTCAATCAATCAATCAATCAATCAATCAATCAATCAATCTGTCAAAAATGGTATATAAAAGGGTAAGGGGTCGGCCCTTGGGGCGGAGCCTCCCCGTATTAAATGTTTTTTTTACAGCTCAACCATTGAGAACAATAATTATAACATTTGTGAAAAATATTTCTAAAAGAAGAAGAAAAAGAGAAACGAAATAAAAAAGAAAGCCCGCGATATATGCCACTAACAGATATCGAACACGGCTTCTTCGTCAGAGGCAGGAACAATGACCTCTAGGCCACAGAGGTTCATTGTAATGTAATAGGACAAAAATAGTGTATTGATTCCAAAAATACTAAGCACACTTGTTTTCGCTTCGATGGATAATTTGGGAAAGGAAACGCTTATCGAACGATTACGACGTAGGATTTTTTTGCATAAACGTTAATGGGGTCTCGGTGAAATGTGAGGAGAAAAATAAACTGATCATCAGAGTGAAACTGTTTACAAATACGTCAATCCAGGGTCATTTGAAACATAAGAAAGGACCATTTCTGCAGTCAGTTTCAAGTCACGCAAGTAAAAACTAATCGCTTATCATTGGCCGTGTTTATACTAGAGACGGATCATCCGTCTGGGACGAACTTGGGCAAAGAAGGGTAGCTCGTCTGATAATCCGTCTGTGTATAAATACGGGCAAGCAGACGGATCATCCATCCACCCGAGCTATCGTGATAGTCCGTCTTGTGAGACGAGCCAAGATTGGAGATAAGTGGTGCCGGGTAATCCACAACAACCAACAGCCCGTATGTCGCGAATGCAACGAAATCGGACATTCGCGACGCAAATGCTCGAGTTCGGCCACATGTCTCACGACTGTGAACAACGTGAAGACCATACTCCCCCCCCCCCCCTCCCCACGACCACTGCAGAAAGCACCGAAACTATCCCTGAAGCTACAACAGATACCACACCGAGCACCCCATCACAACAACCTGAACAGCAACCCGCCCCTCGCAATCCGCCTGTTGAACCTGCCTTTACTACCGTCACCACAAGCGACGAGCCCGAGCCAACCCGCAACACCGAGGCACACCAAGCCCGCGTAGTCAATCGAACGAAACCGAAACAAAAACCAATCGAACCCAATCGTTCGATTGGTTCGGCAATCGAACATAATTGAACTGGAGCTTTTTTGTGAGTTCGATTAAGTTCGATTACCGAACCCAATCGAACTCAATCGACGCGATTGGTTCGATTTTGTTCGGTAGAAAAACAAAATGGTATACAAAATTGATAAGCATTAACTCTTAGTAGAATTGGAAGGAAGTCACTCTTTAACTGAGTTTTAACTAGAGGAGCAAGTGTGAGAGATATTAACACATTTCAATGAACTAAGGGACCGGTCATTATTTATGTAGAGGAGGGGGAGGGAAAAAAGAAGGGGGGGGGGGGGGGGTCAAGGCTGTTTTAGATTGGCAGGAGGGGGGGCTAATTTTTTTTAAACAATTAATAGGGGGGGGGGTTATCATTTTTTAGGTTTTGCAAGGGGTCTTGTCTGTGCTTTTGCAAATGGGATTACTTTTACAAAATTAATTTCAAAGATCCAGGTGGTGAAGATGGACAACCCAGTTAGGAGCTAGAATATTCTTGGTTTTCACATGACGTCATAAAAAACTAAAATTCAAAATTAAACAAACTTTTGCATTTTTAGCTTCATCACGTAAAAGACGTTTTAGAAATGTATCGGCTTGCATGTTTTCAGCTTGGTTGCCTGCTTTGTTTTGAAAATAGAGCAATTTGAATTTTAGATTTTATTACAGTGTGTGACATAAACATGTCTGCTCACAAGCAAACAGGGAATTTAGAAGCCAGGAAACACACGAAGTCTCGAAAGAAAAATGTTCCGAGGAATGGCCGACGTGCGATACTACTCACTTTCTAAAGTGGCCGCCTTGCCAGCGTGGTTGCTCCGGTAGTGTAGTGGTTATCACGCCCGACTAGTAACTGGGGAACGCCGGTTCGATTCCGACTCGGGGCAAAAAATTTTTCTTTCAACAGAGATGTGTGTCGAAAGCTGAGTGGTTTGCATGGTTCCTTTAGTATAAATCATGTCATTACGAACCAGTAATTCGTGAGTTACAATCACCTCATTACAAACCAGTAATTAGTGGGTTAAAATCACCTCATTACAAACCAGTAATTTGATTCTTGGCGGGAAGGGAAAATCCTGGAGGCCTAAATCTTGGCGGGATCTTGGCGGGAATCTTGTCAGCCATGAAAGCCGTAGAACAATATACTAAAGGAACCATGCAAACACAGTTTGCCACTCAGCTTTCGACACACATCTCTGTTGAATGGTCGACGCGCGATACTACTCACTTTCTAAAGTGGCCGCGTTGCCAGCGTGGTTGCTCCGGTAGTGTAGTGATTATCACGCCCGACTAGTAACTGGGGAACGTCGGTTCGATTCCGACTCGGGGCAAAAAGTTTTTCTTTCAGCAGAGATGTGTATCGAAAGCTGAGTGGCAAACTGTGTTTGCAGGGTTCCTTTAGTATATTGTTCTACGGTTTTCATGGCTTCGAAGGTATTTACATATATATATTTCTAATTCCCGTCCAGGGAATTTAGAAGCCAGGAAACACACGAAGTCTCGAAAGAAAAATGTTCCGAGGAATGGCCGACGTGCGATACTACTCACTTTCTAAAGTGGCCGCGTTGCCAGCGTGGTTGCTCCGGTAGTGTAGTGGTTATCACGTCCGACTGGTAACTGGGGAACGTCGGTTCGAATCCGACTCGGGGCAAAAAGTTTTTCTTTCAACAGAGATGTGTGTCGAAAGCTGAGTGGCAAACTGTGTTTGCATGGTTCCTTTAGTATATTGTTCTACGGCTTTCATGGCTTCGAAGGTATTTACATATATATAATGATATGACTGTTACCCACTAATTACTGGTTTGTAATGAGCTGATTGCAACTCACAAATAAAAAGTTTGTAATGAGGTGATTGTAACCCACAAATTACTGGTTTGTAAAGAGGTGATATTAATCCACAAATTACTGGTTTGTAATGAACTGGGTAGATCCAGATGAGGAGCTGGTGTCGGAGTGTGTGCATCAAGTGAGCATCTTTCAAGACTCCGCTGACATATCGATGGCTCACCTGGTGCCACCAAGTGCTTTCCTTACATTCTATGTGTACTGAGGTAGGAGATAATTACTTGAAAATGAGCTCCGTTTTTCTTCGTCGTCGTCGTCGTCGAGTTTCATCCCCAAAGCTCACTTCCGGCGTTTCTGCGCAAGCGCTAACTAGTGATGGTTGTAAAAAATCCATGTTCATATCCAGAGAAGAGAATCCATACTCCGTTGATTGATCTTGTTTCAGTCGTATTTAATTAAATATGAAATGAAATATAGCATTGCTCCAAAGTTAAACCAAACGAAAGGGAAATAAAAACTTCAAAAACAAAAGAGACGAAGCGACAAAGTGAGATAAAATCCAAAAACAAAAAACTCCTCAAAAAAAAACAACAACGACAAAAGTGTCTACGTCAACTCAAGTTCATATTGAAACTCAAACCTGATTGGTTGAGAGAAAACACGCGCGTCGCGCGTACAAAACAAACATACCAAGGGGGGAAGGGAAGAGAAAATTTGTGCTTCGAAATATTACAAACTTCAAGAAAAATATAACATCTTCCCCCCTCGATCAGTGTTCCTTTAGAAAGAGTCATCCAGTTCATGAAGAAACTGATCGACTGCACGCCTTCTATCTTCCCCCGCAATCGCAGCATTCCTTCTCTGCCTTTGCGAAGTCCTTGTCCCTGGTTCAGCAGTCTCTTCTCGCTCTGCAACTCCAACCTCTCGAACTTCCAATGGAAACAGTTTCTGCAAGGGTCTTCTTAGACGTCTTCGTTTACCAGTGCTTGAGGCAACTTCCACTGTAGCACCCCTGACGAAACCATCACTTCCTGGGTGCACCGTTACAATCCTTCCGAGTGTCCACGCACCTCGGTTCGATTTTCCTTCTTCCATCACAGTGACAACATCACCAGGTGCAACTGATGGTGAGCTGTTGGCACTTCCAATAGTAGACCTGTGGTGCTCTCGCAATTCCACCACGTATTCTCGTTTCCAACGATTCCAAAAGTGAGACAACATCGCAGACAAATAACGCTGTCTCCTAGTGAGAAGTTTTCGATCAGTTGCATCTTCCTCAGCGGCTGCAAATTCCTCAGGAATAGACAGAACTCTCCTACCCGTCAACAAATGAGAAGGAGTAAGTGGTTCCTCAGTATCGTCTGAAGATACATATGTGAGTGGTCTAGAGTTCAGCACGCACTCTACTTCAACTACAACCGTCGAAAGCTCGTCATAGGTTAGCTTGGCGTTCTTTAAGATCTTCTTCAGACAACGTTTAACGCAACGAATCATGCGTTCAAAGAAACCGCCCCACCACGGAGCTAACTCCAAATTAAATCTCCACTTAATCTTGTGGTTCAAGAGAAGGCTTTGAACTTCCGGTAGTTCAAAGAGAGATAACAACAGCTTGGCGGCACTCTTGAAAGTTTTGGCATTATCTGACACAACCAATCTTGGTATACCTCGTCTGCAGATGAAACGTTTAAAGCTTCTGATGAACGCTTCCGCACTCAGATCTGGTACAACATCAATGTGGACAGCTCTGCTACTTCCACAGGTGTACAAGGCAATGTAGACTTTCTCCATACCACTCTGTTCCTTCGAACTGTCACGCTTTACAAATAACGGTCCAGCAAAATCGATTCCAGTGTTGGTGAAGGCAGGGTTTTCTTCCACACGAAATTGAGGCAGGGGCGCGGGCGGCGGGATGGCGTAATGTTGCCCTTCAATCCTTTTGCAGTCCACGCATCTTGAAAGAATCTTGCGAACGATCTGTCGTCCCTTCACAATCCAGAATCTTGACCGTAGTTCTACCAAGGTTTCTCTCACTCCGTTGTGTAGAACTCGCTTATGGCAATCTTGAATGATAAGAACTGTTAGGTAGTGATCTGACGGCAGGAAAATGGGGTACTTGGCATTGAATGGAATAGTGGCATTCTGTAGTCTGCCTTTGCATCGCAGCAACTCATTGTCATCTCTATACAATCCTAGCTGCTGTCCCAATTCTTTAAATCGCTGAGACTTGATTACGGACTGTTGCATTTCGCACAACCATAGATTCTCTGCATACGCATATTCTTCTGTACTCAAAGGACCAGCCAATGTCTCACCATGTGTTCCAGACTTGAAATTGTGCACAGCTCTAAGAACAAGCGCTGTTACTCGAATCAATTTCTTGAATTCTCCATACTTCTCTGGGTCGAAGATTCTTGTTAAAGATGTCATCGAAGCGCTTAAAATAAGCCCAGTAGAAGACTTCGGTTTGCCTTTCAGACGCATTTCTTCAAAGTAAGCACTTGAAGGCTCGTGGGAACTTCCAAAGTTAGGCCACGTACTTCTTTCTTTCACTAGCCACGATGGACCATGCCACCATATTTCAGACTGTTTCAAGGCGTCTCCTCCCATGCCTCGGGAAGGTAGGTCCGCAGGATTCTGAAGCCCAGGGCAATAATTCCAAGATTCGGGTGACACATTCTGACGTATTTCTGCGACCCTATTATCTACGAATTGTTTAAATTCCTTGCCCACTCCCTTGATCCAGTGGAGAGTTGTTGTAGAATCTGTCCAGCAAAATATCTCGTCAACCTTGACTACAGGGAGAAGTGCCGTACGGACGCGATTTACCAACCTTGACAATATGAGTGAGGCTAGAAGTTCAATCCTAGGAATCGTTTGTCTAGCAAGCGGTACGACTCTTGACTTGCTCATTAGTAACTGGGCGTAGACACCTTGACTTGTTTCCATTCTCAAGTAAACAGCTGCTGCATATGCCACTTCTGAGCCATCTCCAAAACCATGAATTTGCAGTGAAATTACGTCTTCTTCTGGTAAGTAACACTTTTTGACAGGAATGTAATCAACCCTTGACAGATCAGACAACCAATTTGAGTACCTCACAGTTAGTTCTTCGTTGAAAGGGTCGTCCCAGTCAATCTTCAACTTGCACAAATCTTGAAAGAGGACTTTAATCGTGACGAACAGCGGTGAAACCAGACCAAGAGGGTCATAGAGTTTGGCAACAACTCTCAACACTGAGCGCTTGCTTAATGGCAGTTCCTTGGCAAATTGCACAAGCCAATCAAAACGAAAAACGAAGCTGTCCCTTTCAATGTCCCAGTTTAAGCCCAGAATCTTCTTTTCGCTTGAAACAGCGCCACCTTCAGCTCCAAGACTAGTTTGTGCATACGTTCCGTCCTCTTCACATAACTCAGACTCAGACGTCGATTTGGCATGTACTCCTTCCTCTTGTTCGATCCAATGCATCAGCTTTTCAGAACTTGAAATCCATTTTCTCAAGTTGAATCCGGCTTCGTTCATTCTCAATCTTGCCTTTTTGTAGAGCTCGAATGCTTCAGGTGCACTGTCCTTCCCCCCACTGAAGTCATCCACATAGAGCGAGGTCAGAAAATCATTCACAAATTGAGGATCTTCTTCTTCATAATTAGCCACGTGGTGTCTAATTGTTCCGTTCAACAGAAAGGGGGAGCTTGTGACGCCAAAAACCACACGGTTGAAGCGCTTCACAATAATTCTGGGATGTTCATCATTAGAATCATCTATCCACAGAAAGCGCAACACATCTCGGTCATCTTCTGCGACCTGAACCATCAAGAAGGCCTTTTCTATATCGGCCGCCAAGGCAACTCGATGATACCTGAATCGCATGAGTACATCAGGTATGTCACAAAGCAACGATGGACCTGCATGAAGACAGTCGTTCAACGATGGACCAGTAGACTTGGCAGACGCATCATAGACTATCCTCACCTTAGTTGTCTGTTTATCCTCGCGTACAACTGGATGGTGCGGCAAATAATGAAGGCGACCAACCTCGACTGGTGCGTCGGAATCGACAGCGGAGATTATCCCTTGCGACGATTGCTCTTCAATTATGCGGTTATACTCTTCGAACAGCTCAGGATTTCTTCTGAGACGTTTTAGAACCGAAGCCAGGCGGGTAACTGCTAAGGCGTAGTTGTCCGGTAGTAACGCGTGCTGTTCCTTCCAAGGAAGAGAGACTTCATAACGACCGTTGTGTAGATGAATCGTATCCAAGAACTTCTCATGCACGGACCTTTCTTGTGTTGAAACACCGATGGCTTCCAACTCCCAGAAATTCTTCACTTGCTCTAACAGCTGGTCGTCACCTTTCTTGTCAGTACCAAGGTCGTCACGTACAGAGGTTTCTAGCTTCAGGGTATGGGTAGTAACCATATTAACACCAGCATCTGCACTAGATATGTAGGGCATGGGACCAGATAACACCCATCCAAGACTCGTCTTCATCGCCACAGGTCCTAATTCCCCCCGTTTCGTCTCTCCTGTAAAGAACGACCAGTAGAAATCGTTTCCAATCAACACGTCTACTTCTGAACCACAGCTTTCGGATGGTTGATCAGCAAGTTTCAAGTCTTCCAGATGACTGAAGGACTGTTGCGCAAACTGCACGGCTTGTTCCTTTAGAGGGCTGCAGATGAGAGGGACGGAGAGAGCAGTCATCTGGACACCTGAGCATTCACTCAGTCCCCTAACACAGAGCTCCACGACGTCACACTCTCTTAATTCTTCATTTTCTTGTCCAAACGTTTTGATGAGTAGCTTCTCTTTCCTCTTGGACAACAGACCCAATTTTCTTTTCGCTCGTTCAGATATGTAACTCCGCTGGCTGCCACTGTCAAATAGAATGCGCATCTTCACAACAGGGTGTTGTTGATGGATCCTTGATACAGAGGCGATGGCCGTTTGTAGTAGAATTGACGTGTTTGAGTCCACGTACACCGTTGTAGAGGACTTGCTTTCTCTACGGTCCGCTTCGTTAGCCCACACCACGTCGTTTCTTTGAGATGTATTTTCTGAGGTGACGCGATCACAGCTGGCCCGTTGACAGATTGACATATGATGTCTTCCCGAGCAAATACGACATGTCTTGTTTGGAGAACAATCTCTTGCTATGTGGCTGTGACGCAAACAAACAAAGCAGCGGCCCTGTAGTTTTAACAGATTTCTTCTGGCTTCAATGTCAGTAACTATACTACAACTAGCGCTGGGGTGCCTCTGCCTACAGAAGGTACAGGTTACAGATCCCTCAGATTGATTAGTGAGAGCTGACGCAGATGAAACCTCTTTACCCTTACTTGTCGGCACTGATAAAGGCTTCTTATGAGTGGGAGAGTCGGTTGGGTTTGTTCCAATCGGTTCGCAACGCTCTCTCGCTTCAATTTCATGATCGAATGCCTTTAGTAGAACATCCAAATCCCACTGTGGGTCATCCACGGTCCTCGATATGATTAAACGCATGCTCGAGGGTAATTTCTCCATGAGAAGGGGAATCAAAAGTTTCCCATACGAGCCAGAATCTATTCCCAGGGCTTGCAAGGCTCGAACATGTGCCTCAATTCGATCATAAAGAAAGCGTAAACGCTTTAAGTCATTGTCAACAATTACTGCTGCTAACTTCACTAATCCCTCCATGTGAGCATTAATGATTATCTGAGGTTGCCCAAAACGCTTTTTTAGAATGGATTTGGCTGCTTCATAGTTTTCTGCTGTCAGCGGTAGCCCTCGGATGGCTCCTGCGGCTGGACCTTCTAGTAAACTTCTCAAATAATTGAATTTATCAACATCTGATAAACTACAATTGTCATCGACAGCACTTGCAAACGAGTCCCAGAATGGACTGAAGGAAATGGGATCACCATAGAATTTCTTAAGAGTAATCTTCGGCAGTTTCGCCTTTCCAGCTCCCAAACTTTCAGTAAACGAGTTAGAATTAGAATGAGAAATTGACTTATCTGAGTGTCCGGCCTTTTCCAGCTCCAATGCGTGTAGAGTTTCGTCAATTTCCACTATCATCTGATGAATAGATTCTCTGAAGGTTCCAGTTTCCTTGATTTCATCTTCGATGTGCTCTTCTTTCATTAACGCCAGAATTTCCGGTGAGGGTAAAAGGCGGAATGAGTTTGCGGAATGGCATGTGGCATGACTTGCGGAATCGCATAATTATGCGGAATGTAATGTATGCACAATGGCGTGAAGAAATTAATTCAGCTGAAAGAGTTAATTATTCTACAGCCTAACACAGAGAATATTAATCGCAAGCTAGCTGTCTATCTCGGTCACAACTACTCTTCACCGGGCTTGCTTTCTTATGAACTCTTGAGGTGATTAAATTTTACCTTGAGTTTTGCTTTCATAGGGTTAGTCTGTTCGGGAGTGTTGGTCAATGATATTTGCAGTGTATTTGTGCGAATCGTTCGCGGCTGCGAGACAGGCGAGCTTTTGCCATCTTGTCAATTTCACAGTGTAGGTCAAACTCTTTGACAGTTTTGAAATGGATTAAATAAAATTTTATTTTTCCAGGGTCGATTGTAAGAGATTTAGGAACGGAGCCCCGTAGAGGCTTATTCAAGTTATAGTTTTCCGAGTTTTACAAGAGTCTCACATCGGTCGCGCTGCTAATTCTTGTTATGATATGAATAACTGAACTCAGTGCTCGCGTTCAAGAGTCGTCTCATCGAAGGTACCAGATGTTATAAAATATCTCTGTCAAATCCAATTTGTTTTCAGCAAATTGTTGTTACCGGGATCAACAACTAGCCCCTTCTCTAGATAATAATTTTACGGTTAATAATCTTGAACCTAGCCTAGCACAGTGAATAATCAATGTTAAGCTACAGTCGGCGACAAAATTACTTGAGACAGCACAGCAAAGGGCTATTTTGTACGCTCGGCGGCTCCCCCTTCCCTCTCAGTGTTGTTTCTCGCAATTCTCTCAGCAGATCCTGTGACCCCAAAATTGGGGGACAGCGGGAAAGGGTTAGTCTCCCACGCAGCCGTTCTTTGTCTCGTCACGCAACGCTCCTCGCCACTAACGGCTGCTGAAAACCGAACCACATTCCTTTCTCGACTATTAGCCAATCAGGATCAGCCTTTCATTTTCTGGAAAGTGTACGCGCCAATTCCTCAGTTCAGCGTACATCCAATCACAGCCTAGTTTATATCGGTGTCCAGCGTGCGCTAACAATGGACTACAGTGGAGTGATAGGAAACGGTTAGCGTTTTGTTTACGCTTTTAATAGGATAGTAGATCTTTACCAGTAATTGCATTTGACTTTGTTCCCGTCTAGACGAGTTTGGTGTTGAGGTTAATCGTGGACCAAATGAATGTGACAATTTTTTTCGGGACTTGTCATATTTTTGATTTGGTAATACACTCAACACGAGATTGCAGGCCGCGTGTCTTTGAATCGGAGATAGGAAGCCAGGAACGTAAGTCATAGGCACCCTAGTCCCGGTTTTAGGAGTCAATAGGAGAAGAAATACGAGCGCTAGCTTTGCCTTTGCCAAATTGCAGGGATTTAGATGCTTTCGCTCGGTCAGTCACGGAAACGTTTTCGCGGACAGTCTCTCCATCGGGAATATTTCTTATCTCTTCTGTAGCTCTTGGAGCTTCCCTTTTACTGAAGACTTCCTCTCTTTCTCGTTGAATTTCTTTTTACGAAGCCCGTTGGAACTTTGTCAACCGCTTGTAGCAAACATTTCTGGGCCAGATTACAGAATACCCGGCAACATCATTTACAGATAGCGTCCACTGGAAATGAACAATTCGCTGCTGTTTGAAAAACATCTCACATCCACAACGATTGAATGATTTGTTGACAATTGAGTGAACTTTTGCCTGTATCAGTATTTATCGTGATTCGCATTGCCGACGGCGATGATCACGTATAACACTATCGACAATCTTCTTAGGAATGGTTCCATCCGTGACCAGAGTCCGTGACATCGCTGACAGAATGAAAAGCATGCTGTTTCCTCTGACGTCATTGTCATTTTTGTGATGTAGATTGGTAAATTCATTAGACCGCAAACACAAAGGGAAAGGAATGGGGTTCGGTTTTCAGCAGCCGTTAGTGGCGAGGAGCGTTGCGTGACGAGACAAAGGACGGCTGCACAGGAGACTAGGAAAGGGTAAACTGTTTCAACAATTTATCGTTAGCTGTAGTTGCTGATCTCAGCGACAACAAAATGTTGAAAACTAATTGGATTTGACCGAGAAAGTTTTCATTGTAGAGGGGACTTGTACTTTGACAGACTTCATATAAAAATATTACAAATGAATCCGCTTGAAGTGATTTGTCTTAGGTTTGCGTTTATAGGATTAGTCAGTTCGAAAATGATTATAATATTTTCCTCGTTTGTCGCTCGATCTTCTAGAGTTCAGTTATTCATACTCGTAACAACAAAAGCAGCTCGACCGATTTGAGACTCCTGTAAAACTCTGAAAACCATAACTGATAAGCCTCTGTGAGACTCCGTTCCTAAATCGCTTACAATCGACTCCGGAAAAATAAAATTTTAATTTCAAAACTGCCAAAAGAGTTTGACCTACACTCTGAAATTGACAAGATGGCAAAAGCTCGCTTGTCTCTGTTGTCTCGCAGTCGAACGATTCTTTCGTGCATAGCTTCACAAATACGCTGCAAATATCATTCGCGAACAGGCTAATCCTATGAAAGCAACACTCAAGGCAAATTTAATCACCTCAAGAGTTCATAAGTTATGTTTATACGAAAGTAAGCCCGGTGAAGAGTAGTTGTGACCGAGATCGGCAGCTACATAGCTTGCGTTTGGCTGTTGAATAATTAACTCCTTCAGTTGAATTAATTTTTCGCGCCATTTTGCACACATTACATGCCGCATAATTATGCGATTCCGCAAGTCATGCCACATGCCATTCCGCAAACTCATTCCGCCTTTTATGGAACGCCATAGTGGACAAAAGTGGTCGAGATTATTTTTAAGATCCAGTTCTCAGGGTGACAAGTCCAGATGTCATTCCATCAAGCGAGATGCAAATCCACCCTTCGAGAATCTCATATCGATCTTGCGAGTTTCTTTCTTGTCGGTCGAGAATTTTTTATCGGTCGAGAAATTTATTTGTCGGTCGAGAATTTTTTCGTCGGTCGAGAAATTTTTTTGTCGGTCGAGAATTTTTTTTGTCGGTCGAGAATTTTTTCGTCGGTTGAGAAATTTTTTGTCGGTCGAAATTTTTTTGTCGGTGCAGAATTTTTTCGTCGGTCGAGTTTGGCAGTTTACTGGTAAGGGGATGTTTTCGCGCCAAAATTTATCACGTGGTATAAACAAGATGGCTTCTAGTGATGGCAATTCTGCGCGAGAAATGCTCAGACAAATTCTGGGTAGAATCGGGGATTTATCCACCGCAATTGACCAGCAGGGCTCGTCTTCAAGTAGAATAACAACCCCTCAGACAATGACATCGGTGAAAAGGAGCCTGAAGGTGTCGCAGCCTTTTTTTTTCCTCCTCGAGAAGAGCGATAGTTAGCCGATCTGAAATTTGAGAAGTTCCTTCTCATAGTGTATAAAGGACCACTTTGAGTAGTACTAACCGAAGGGATGGAAGCGCTGGCAGATGAAGAGGGCATGTGAGACATTTCGGGCATAGCCGTACGCGCTTGATGCCCTTGTGGACCAGCACCAAATACACTACGAACTTCGCT
>JAEMWC010001379.1:0-65000 GCA_016490735.1 Pachyseris speciosa | reverse complement strand
GCAGTAGTGTGAACTATTGCTAGTTTGGTACTGTAGAAGCTTGATTTCTTGCGTGGGATGCCTGTGGCATACCAACGCTAAAAGTTGTCGCAAATCGACACGTTTTTTTTTTAATTTTTGAAATGGTTGAAATGCTTTGGATTCTCTTTATCCGTTTTACCAACAACAAACATCATACCTCGAAGTTTTTTATTCGATTTGACTGAGTCTGATTTGAGATCATTTGCTAGTCGCCACGCAATTCGTAACATGACGAAAGTGAATCGCTGGGAGATTCCTCTGCTGATCGAGTACTCTTTGGACGTGGATATTTGCAGAAGGGTAAGTTTCTTCGGAAAATTGCACGAAAGCCGTTCTTCTAGTGAGTCGAACCGTGAATTGACCTGAGTGTTAATGGGTCAACTACTGATCAGTTCGTTGATCATACCTTGGAGTTATTTATTCTATTCGATTTGGAATCACGTGCAAGTCGCCACGCAATCCGTAATATATTGACCAAAGTGAATTCTCTGACGATAGAGCTGGTACGCTTTGGACGTGGATATTTGCGGAAGGGTAAGTTTCGGGTGTCGAGAAAACTAAGACCAAAAGCCTTGGCCAAACGGAGTCGCAAGTCGACGCAAGTTGAAAACTTGGGTGAGTTGGGTCTACTTGCGACTCCGTTTGGCCAGGACTCGCGCGCACTTGCGTCGACTTGCGATGACTTGCGCTCACTTTGGTCGAGATCAAATCAAGTTTTTCATCGTTTGGCCACCCAACCCAAGTCAACGCAAGCTGAGTGACGTTCATTCGTTGTTATAGCAACCTATACACTAAAGAATTTGTTATCCTGAATGAGGTTAGTGAGGCTATTTTGAATACGAACAAAAGAATAATTTAAAGGCAGCCATTTTTGCATTGGGTCATTTAGCCAATGAAATGATTTTTTTTGCGACTTGCGTGTATTTGCGAGGAAACTTGCGAGTCCGTTTGGCCACCTCACTCAAGCCTAACGGCAACTTGCAAGTCCGTTTGGCCAAGGCCTAAGACCCCCAGAAAACCCGAAAACTGAGACCCCAAAAAAACTAAAAAAGTAAGACCCAAAACCTAAAGGTTGAATTTCGCGAGCTTTCTGGTTAATTTCTTTTTAATGTTATTTCCATATCACTTGCTGGAAATGAGGCACATTCTTTCAAATGTTAGCGATTTATGGGCGATTCAAAATTTGACCGAAATCGCTGTCATCCCTTGTCTCGAGCTCTTTCTTTAGGGGTCTTTACTGTTAGACCACTATTCTAATACTGTTGTCGGGGGATTCAGCGGCAAGCGACTCAAAACGCCATAAAAACGCAAAAGACCACACTAATGACAGCATAAGTAATCTTTATTCATCTGGCTTACATTATATCTACATTTGGGATTAAGAGGTGCAAAATTCGGTATTTTATGGAACATTTCTCCCGATCACTTGAATCCAGCCTAGAACAGCCGTCTCACTAGAGATGGATACTTCACAAATTAATGTGATCAAGTAAGCTGAAGCCACTCAAAAGGCACTAAGGCCACAAGGTAGCGGGCATTACCCCTTAAATCTACCAAAGCAAAGATTGAGCCCAAGCATTAGCAGCCATGGACAGCTGTTTCGGCCTTGTTGGGCCTCATCAGCATGGCATAGCTAATGCTCAGGCTCAAGTACCCACATATCAATAAAACGGTCTCACTAGAGAGAAATGTATGAGCGTGACGTCACGCAGTTCGGTTTGTCTGTTAAAAGCACGCTCCCTGCGTGACTTGGACAATTTCAGCAACTTCTGAAAACACGCGTGATATCAATCCTTAATTTTTCATGCTGTTATTTGTGGTGTTACTCGAAGAAGCATCTTCCAAATCCATTGATGCTAATAGCTTGACACCACACGCTCTTTTAACCAATCAGAGTTTGGTCACATACAGTGATTCAATTCGCGCTATTCACGCTGGAAATACGGTCGAATAGGACTCCTCTGCTTCCTGTGGTAGAATTTATGTGACAGATGACCAGTTTTTGTACGAGAGAACATCATGACATGTCTGCAAAGTAGCACCTGCAAGCCCACCTGGTTTTCGGTTCTTGGGTTTTCTAGGGGTCTTAGTTTTCTAGGGGTCTTAGTTTTCTAGACACCCGGTAAGTTTCTTTGTCAAAATCAGTTTGTTGATCGAAACAGTGTGTTTAACTAGTTCGTAAAGAAAAATGATATATTTAATATTACATAGTTTGTCCCTGCAAGGGAATTGTGTTTTTTGAAGCTGTTAAACCAACTTGCAGTATATTGTATGTGTTTTTTACTCTATACAAACACTCGATGTAACTAATGTTTACATCAAATAGCTCATCCCATACGTGTGCCCCTTGGTGTCTTGTTCTTAGATCAATATTCCAATCAGTGCCGATAAAAGATAGCGTCAGTCATCTTTGCAACCCTTGACAGTCTTGCGAAAGCATACATTCTCTTTCAGGATATCCCCAACACAGTTCAGTGACCAAGAACTTATTAACTTCACTCAACATGAAAAAGGTAATTCTCGTTCAATCCATATGAATAGAATGTGCATGGGAAACACTGAGCAACACTGCTTTGTTACCGTTGCAGTGGACGTGCTTCCACCCCAGGGAAGGGACACTTGAATGGGGTGTGGAACATTTTAAACTTTAAAAGAATGTGCGAATGATCATCGCAGTAATGAACACTACTTAAGCAGTAGTGAAAATAAAGCCTGAAAACCCACGGCCTCTGCGATCACTGGTGCAGTGCTCTACCAACTGAGCTAACAAGCCAACTAGGAGCTGGTCATTTTGTTGGTTCGTTTAGTATAGTGAGTAATTAATATATGAGAATGAATATATTCATTTATATGCAATATATTTTGTTACATTTTCTCAAAACCAAACTATTTTTGGGTGAATGTAAGAACTTTCAAATTGCTCATTCCAAGATCAATTTCAATTAAGAGTAACAGATGAAGAGTAATGGAGAACAAAATAATATTAAAAATAATAATAATAATAATAATAATAAAATAATAATAATAATAATAATAACTTTATTAAAGTTTCAAATCTTTGTAGCCAAGCATATAGATGCTCAACTAATTGGGGAGACAAAATTAAATCAACTCTAAATCAAGTGGAAATCATTAAATCAAATCAAATCAAAAGTTGGTTTTTGGGGAGAGGGGAAAACCAGATTACCCGGAGAAAAACCTCTTGGAGCAGAGAACCAACAAACTCAGCCCACTTATGATGCAAGTTCAGGAATCGAACCTGGGACATGTTGGTGGAAGGCAAGCGCTCTCACCTCTTCCTTCTCTATTACCAGCTATGCCTGTGTGTTATTTTTAAAGTCTCTTCTTGTTCCACTGTTAGATTGAAGGATTGATTGCTGCACCATTTGCTCCATTCAATGACAGTGGGTAAGCTGCATTTTCTCAAATATCCTTAAAAAAATGTCAACTAGTTTGTCATTTTGAATTTTTGTCTCCATTGGGAACCTGTTACCTGCCCTATCTAAATTCCTTTTATCCATGGGGGGTAGGGTAGGGGATATGGATATTTTCTAGAACCACACTGCATGCTTTATGTTTTGTCTTCTTACTGGTTTTTAAGTTAAGATAGTGGAATTAAATATACCGGTACCTAAATTATTTCTCAAATTCTACTAGCCCACAGACTACTGAACATATGATTTTTACTAGCCCGACTCCACTTTTACTAGTCTCAGGCTACCGGGCTAGTGGAGATGTTGAACCCTGTGGTACTACAGTCCATGCTCACTGTTTCAAGCATAACAATTCAATGGGATGTATTTAAAAGTGCTCTATTAGTTTTCAAGTTGAAGTATATGAAAGAGTAGGGAAATCTGTCATTTATAAGGGCCTTTCATTAAAATATTTCAAATACCTGTACCTTAAAACTGAACTGTTTTAATTTTTTTTAATTTAAACAATATTTTTTTTGGCATTTGCTCTAAGAGCAGATAGTGCTCATCAAGACAGCTTATGCTGTTTACATTATTATACATCACGGTGTAAGCTAGGACACAACAACGACAACAACAACAACGACAACAAAAACAGAAACTAAAACAATAAAAAAAAATATAAAATAAATAATCAAATAAATAAGTACATAGATTCAATCACGAGAAACGATTTGATTGATTGTTTTAATTTATTGAACGCTACATAAAATGACAAGAAGACTTCATTCTAAGGGCTAGAAAGGGGATGCAGTGGTAGGTTTGTGAAAGGGATACCATTTTCCAATGGAAGGTATGCGAAAGGGGTACCTTTTCTGTCAAAAATAGTATATAAAAGGGTAAGGGGTCGGACTTCGGGCGGTGCCTCCCCATATTAATTTTTTTAGTACCCCCTCCCCACCAACTACCCAACTGTCCTTGCAACTGATAAGATATTTCATGCTTTGTTCTTTCAGTAGCTGCTCCTGGTTGTGCTTTATTATGTACACATAAATTGACAGAACTTTTTTGGTGAATTGTTGCTTGACATAATTTCAAATTTGCCAACAGGGAACTTAATTTATCTGTTGTAGAGGAGTATGTTGGGCACCTTCAAAAAGAGAATGTCAAAGGGGTTTTTGGTAAGAATGAAGATAATCAGCTGGAGCTTACCGGTAACTGTAATGAATTAATTATGCGACAAGTGGGCATAGCTCATAGCTTAAGTTGGCTCTTAGTTGTAACCTGAAGAGGCAGATGCCACGCACCTCTCAGTAACCTCTTATTTCATTGGTTCTTATTACCATGCAGCTCCATTGTTTCAGGGCTAGGGTCCATTGTTTCTGTTGTTTGTTTATTGTTTTCTCAGCCAATCCTGTGAACTGTTCCGAGAGCTGCGTGGCGCCTCTGAAGAGGTGGTAGTAGGGGAGGGGATGGGAGAGCCCCACCAGATAGGGGTAATCATCTGCCTTCCTTGGTGGTACCTTAATTGCCTGTTGTAGATGTGGCATGTGAATATTTTAAGCCCAATGAGAAGTTCCATTTCGTAGAAGAAATGTACTTCCTATCTTACTTTTTCTGTCATAACTATTTAAATATAGTTAAATATTTAGTTAATATGTTTTAGTTCCAAAATGGTATATAAAGTAAAGTAAAGTAAAACTTTATTTACACAGGGTAGCCCATTCAGCTCTAAGGCTGGTCTCCATGGGGCCCTGTATCTTAAAAAATTAATTTACATCAAGATGTAGAATTTTCATGAAGTATTACATTTAAAAAGCCTAATAAAAATACAATAACAGAATTTAAGAACTACATTAAAAAGCCTAAAAATACAATGCAAAATCACAATAACCTAAAATATAATGAAAATATCAAAGTTATGACACATTTACAAATATGTTTATTACAAAGTTGCCTTTCCTGAATCTCACTGTCCTGAACAATTTTGTTTCAAAGTTGAGTCCTAGAGCATTTGGCAGGCACACGGCCAGGTCTAGTGAATCTGGTATATTACAAGTATAATCATACAGTTTGTCTCAAGGCATCAAAACATGTTCCTTATAACAAAATTGGATTACGATTTATATTGAATTAAATGAGTTTCATCTGACTTTGTCTTCAGTCAATGGTACAACTGGTGAAGGCATGTTACTGACAGTTGATGAGAGAAAAAGATTGGCAGAGAGATGGATTCAAGCAGGGAAAAATAGGTTGTTAAAGCTTGTCTTTTCCCCATTATGCAACTAGATATACTTCACTTACTTTAAGGTTGGTTACATGCAGTTCCTGGATTAAAATTAATAGTATAACCAACTTTGTTTGCTTGTTTGTTTAACAAGGTTGACACTCAACAGTAGTTCAACTGGCAAACCTGTGGCCCTCAAATTTCCGGATTGAATTGAAATAGACCATTTTACAGTTCTTTGCTCAGTACCCTGGCCTTTGATTGAATGCGAGGCTAGGGGTGACCTTGTTTTGATACAAACCTACCTGCTTTTCTTATGGAAATTATGCTGATTAACATAACATAAGAAAAACATGATTTACATAAGAAAAGTAGGTAGGTTTGTATCAAAACAAGGTCACCCCCAGCCTTGCTTTCACCGACAACTGTAAAATGGTCTATTTGGAAAAGTTGGTTTTTGAGGAGAGGGAAAAACTAGAGTACCCAGAGAAAAATGTCTTGGAGCAGAGTAGAGAACCAACAAACTCAACCCTCATTGACGCTTAATCCAGGAATGAAACCCAAGCCACAATGGTGAGAGGCAAGAACTCTCATCCCTGCTTCCCTAATAATAACATGGTATTTTTATATCTCTTAATTCAGACTTGATCATGTGATAATACAGATTGGGTGTGCCAACTTAAAAGATTCACAAGAACTGGTTAGTTGTGAGAAACACATTTTGACAAAATCAATCCATTAAAAATTGTTTTATTTGGTATTTAACAGTAACCTCTCGCGGAAAGGATGAAGACCAAGGTCAAATTTATCCCATATTGGCCAGGAGGCATGTGCTCTTGCCACTGCACCACCCCTGCTCCTCCAAATATACTGATTTTTAGATTCAGTCAATGCAATTTGTACTCACTTCAAGACATTGTTTAACTGCACTTACTTTTCTTCACACTTCTGAGGCAAGACATGCTGATAGTGCAGGGGCAGCTGCAATTGCCATGGTGCCAACAACTTACTTCATTCCTAAAACTGTAGGTATGTGTCTGTGTGTTAGTGATTGCCACTCCCCTCAACAATGACCCAACGATGGGGTGCTTTTCCATCACAAGTTACACGTACCCATATACCTGCCAAGTGTCACACCTAAGGCATGATTGTCACATCTGTGTATTGAAAACTTCGATGTCATGTTTACTCACGCCTGTGTTCTAATTTCTCATGCATAGTAGAAACGTTAGAGCCATTACAGTATTGACTGACACATTTTGAAAAATTTATTAATTATTTAAAGAAACTGAAACCAATGAGAGAAAATAAAAGTCCATGTGAATGATCGACTTTCTCCGAATTCTGTTTCTTTTTTAAGTAGGGAAAGTCACTGGAGATATTCAAAAGCATCAAGATATTCAAATATTCAAAGTATCGATCGATGTACTGGCAAGATGGAAGTCTTCAGAACGTTTTCGGAAGTCTTCGGAAAATATTTGAAAGTATTTGGACATCTTCGGATAGCATCAGAGAGCATCAGAGGACTACGAAAAATCCTGACTCTCTCAGGAGAAAAATGTCACGCCTATAAATTTAAAAAAATGTTGGCAGGTATATACCCAGCGTGGGGAAATATAGGAGCCTAATGCATTATTTTGACCTTCTTTCCGCTGGTGGCATTTGCTCACAATTCACTGCTTTTTTTCCTAACAATGGAAGGAAGAAGGAGAAATTTTTCAGGGTTTTGTTACTTTGAATTTGTACTTTAGTGCTGTCAGAAAGTAAAGTTGTCTGCATATTTTTATTTTTTGTTCTCCAGATGACCTTGTAGAGTATGTACAACTAGTTGCAAATGCAGCACCTAACACTCCATTATTTTACTACCACATTCCACTTTGGACACATGTTACTTGTAAGTGGTGTCTCTGGAGTCCTACAAATTTTTCAGTATTATAATTTGCAGTTATAAGTTTCTATAATCTGAAGATTTAAAATAACAAGAGTGGTTATTTAATCTGCTGTACAATGCAAGGTGGCTCTTACGTTGGAGTCTGTTGCCTTTTAAGTGTGCCCATTCAAATGAAAGCGACTGAGCAGTACTTTCCTTAGTGCAATGCTCTTCAGTATGCTTCGCAGTCTGTGGAGGGGTGCTGCCAGCTTTTGAGTTTGTGTGGCTGAAATCTTGAAGTGTAATCATTCACATGAAAGCTAGTAACCTGTTCCAGGCGTTCAGATGGTAAACAGAGTGCATTAGTACTGGCAGAGCGAGGCAAAAAATGGACATTGTCATATTCCTTGAAGTCATAGTCAAGAGTAACTTAGTTAACTTTGTTTATTGTCATCACAGTTTTAATGGAAGACTTTCTGAAAGCTGCCATACCCAAGATTCCAACGTTAGCAGGACTGAAGTTTACGAGTTATGACCTGTTGGACTTAGGGTGCTGTCTTGTTCTCAATGAAGAAAGAATTCAGATCCTTTATGGTGGTGACGAGGTTAGTAAACAACTGATGCAGTGCCTGGGTACAAGACCTTACTGTGTGTTGGTTGTTATTTTAAAAATACATTTTGCCTTAAATGAAAAACAAAGCTCAGTGAAAATGAATAACTGAACATTTTTTTTCCTATCCTTTAGATTCTAATAAGCGCCCTAGCGATGGGAGCATGTGCTGCCGTAGGATTGTAAGACAACTCAGTTTTCTACTTTCAGATACATGTATACTAATCACAGTCAACTATGTGTCACTATTCTTTAATAACAAACATCTTAAGGACCAATATTAGCAAATTGGTACAAATGGCAGGAGTTATTTTGAGGCCCTGCCAGGTACAATGTAAATTCTAACAAGCGACATGGCCCAAAAAGTAGCGACAGCACACGAAATGAAATCCAGGCGAGAGACATCATTCCCGGCAAAATTCTGACAGTGAGATCAAGGCCCGAGAATTAGCAAATATTTAAACACCAACACAGGAGATTTTTAAATTCAGACAAGGGACATGGGAGCCCCCCTTGGCAGGGCCTCTGTTTTCAGCAATTAATAATGGAGGAAGTGTGGTCCAGTGGTTAGGGGTGTTAGACTTGTAATCCAGGGGTTCATTTCCCACTTTAATCATTAATGGGGATTGTTTCTTGGTGATCCTGCTATTTAACCCCTATTTGACAGGCATGCTATCATTACTGTTGACATACTAAACTATTGTTTGGAACGTGTGGGTTTTTAAACCAAACCTTATTTCACTTTGAACAGGGTCTTATGCTGCCATTCATTCTTCTCGTGTTCTTGTCCTTACAACATGCTCAGCTTCTCAGTTGTTTGTATTTTAGAACATATAACTTTGCTGGACAGTTGCATAGTCGGATTATGGATGCTTTTAACAGGGGAGATATGGAAACAGCAAGAATGGAGCAGGTAGTTTGATACAGTTGCCTCACGTTAAAACCGGCACCCAGTTCGAACCAAGATTTGGTGTGTGTAGTTGAGATAACCCATAATGCTGGGAATTACTTTCACAAGAGTTCCACTTGAATAGTATGGAAGCTATACTGAGCCATCTTTGCTTCTGTTTTACCTGCAGTATCGATCTCAAGCCATGGTGAGGATTTTCCAAAAATATGGTAAGAGCTTTTTGTAACCTCCCTCTTGCACCTAGTGTCTGCTCACAGACAAAGGAACCACAGATAGTTCATTGTTGATTACATGAAATGTCATAACAACTGGAAGGTAAAGCATAATTATTGTCCGGGTGAGTGTAGACCTGGGAAGGACTACAAACATCATTTTTTCACTCTTTGTGGTGGCCAATTGAAATTGGTAAATTATTTGCCTCTTCAATAAATACACAAAACTGCTTCCCAGAACCACACTCACATGGATGGTCACGTGTTACCAAGTTATGATGTATGAATTGTTTTTTCTGTTTCCAGGAGACAATCCAGGTGTTGGGAAGGCCATCATGAGATCCCTGGGCTTGGATTTAGGTCCCGCTCGGTCACCTATTGCTCAGCTAAACAAAAGCCAAGAAGCTGCACTTAGAGAGGAATTGGACAAAATTGGATTCTTTAGTTGGAGATAAGATAGTAGACGCTCACTGAAGGTTCCCTGTTCAGCTCCATCTTGGAGATACGTGTACCATTATTCTTGATTAGATCAAATAGGGTTTATTATGGAAGTTATTTTCACCAGAGATGGCCAGGGGTTACAGCTTGATCAGATAGTCTAGAGAAATTAATCTGTCAAAGAACGCACACACTGTTCAAAAAGAGTAGGGGACATCTATCTTTCATCTGTCTGACATTCATGTGTGGGTTGGGTGGGTGGGGGAGATCAAATATGGACTGATAGCAGCTGCCAGAGGTGCCTTTACAGGCTGACATTCGATCTCACCCTAGAGAGGCATAAACTGCCTTGAAACTATGTGATATTGTGCGGTATATAAATCCATTACCATTAAAGATGGTGCAATCTACAAGACGTGAAGCCCTAAGGAAAGAAACAACTGCTAGCCTAGATTGCAGTGTGTCATATAGCACAAAAGAATTAATTTCAACTAGAGGCAATTGGAAATTGCAATTTGCTACTTCACTGATTCCATGCATGGTTGTAATATTACACGGTATGACAAAGTTAGCATAACAAGATCTGAATTCCTTTCTATATTTTATTTTCACTAATAATGGTATAACGTTGATTATGTACAGATACTTACACTGCCTTCTCTAATACATCGCATATTTTTTAAAATATATTCAACATTGTTTGTGTTACAGATGTCTAGAAAACTAGGGCGACCCAAAAACAACAGCTTAAAAATCAACAAACCAAGAAAACAATGACCCATAAAAACAATGGATGATTATGATCCTAGGAGGTTGCGTTTTCTCACAGGTTTGCTAGCTGCATTAAAATTAATAATGGAGGACTTTTTTTACTAAAATTTACTGGAATCTCAGTGCAATGTGTAGAGCAAAAATATTCATCAGAGTGAAACTGTTTTCAAATACATCATTAACAGAAACAGTGCTATAAAAGTTGGTTTTCATGTCATGCTAGCAACAGATAAAATTGCTTATCATTCAAAAATAATGTCCAGAAATTGAGATATGGTAGAAAAACAGTAAATAGACAACCTGTCAAAGTCTCAGGCATGTGTGATGTCCCGTACCCGAGTTATTCAACAAAATGTACCACTCATCAGGGACGCAACACCTCATCAGCTTTTTAAAGGAAGACTTAAACATGCCTCAAGAATACAATTCAAGAAAGAGGCTTGTTTAATTAAATCAAAAGAACCAGACTTTCTATACTTTTAGTTTTTCTTTTGATTCTAGTCTTTTAGATTGTCATTGATTTTTAGGCCAGCTTTGCTTTAATTTATTGTTATTATTATCATCATATTTAATTTTTAAATAATTTTTATTAAGGTTGTAATAATACTTATTTTACTAAGTAAGTTTTAGGCACCTGGTTAGGATTTTATGGAAGGACCACACCAGCCTTCGGTTTGCCACAGACAGACCTGCCTTATCCAAAAAATATGTAAAACTATGTATATATGCTGTGGTTCAAATTTTATTTTGGTTAAATTTTTTCAATCCAGTTTATTTTTTTCAAACTAGTTTATGTTTTTCAAACCAGTTTATTTTTTACAGTCATGGGAAGTTTTTCTTCAATACACAAACTTTAATTCCTTTCTTTAAGTGAACTTACAAGTGCCTCAAAAAAGTTACACAAAAACATTAAATAAAGGGTTAGGGTTAGTGGTTAGGGGGGGTTACAGATTGGGTTTAGGGGGGTAGGGTTAGGCACTGATCTTACTAATTAGGCCTAAACCCTGATTTCAAATGGTTAGCTTTTATGGAAGGGTTAGGGAGACTATACTGTAATGCTATTGTATATGTTGTGGTACGAAATTTACTTTCTCCTAAGTATGAATAATTAGGGCTAGGAGACAAAGGAAATAAATTTCATACCAACTGGTATGAAATTTATTTCCTGTCTCCTAACCCTAATTATTCATAGGAGACAAAGGAAATAAATTTCATACCAACTGGTATGGAATTATTTCACACAAAGTAAATTTCATATCACAACATATATGGTTGTACTACAAAGCCTATATGTTGTTTTATCAGAACTCATCTTTGGTCATGCCAGCTACCAGTTATAATTTATTAAATAATGCAAGAAATGGATAATTTAGTTAATGGTAACAATTTTAAGGTTGTAAATTGTACTACAGGCATTTTACATGTTACAGTAATCAATGGCCATGCACTTGACATAATACAATTAATTTGTGAAACTGTGGTCACCCTTGTATTGTATGAATTGTTGTATTACATCACAGTGACCTTAATTTACAAGGCTGTGATCTCAGAAAAATTTTTGGGAGCCCAAAACTCTGAACCTGTGAAATCTAGGGTGCCCAGCACAATAATTGTGTGAAAAAACTAAGATTTCCTTGTCTCCCAAAGGCAAAAGTAAGTTGCCAGGGGCCCCTGGGCACTGCTAGAGCACAACCTTGGTTAAATTACACAGGTTATCTATGTATGTGTTACTAACAGTACTCTCTCAGAGCACCCAGGACTTTAGTAGTAGCTCTCTAATACTATGCAGGGGATAAGCACTGCAGACAAACTTTGTGTGGTGATCTCTCACTGACATGAGCCAAGTGTGTGGATTGGAACATTTGCAGGCACAATTTCTGAAAGCCATTAAGTCTATTTCAATAAGGTTGAAGAAAACTTCACTTTGTTGTGGTCCCTATACAGGTTTCACTCTAGCAGTAATTGTCTTCTGCTCACAATGTATTTTGCATAATCTTAAAAACTCATTGACAACTTTTTGACTTATTTTACTGTATAATGTCTATCATTTAGCCATTTGAATGAATGAATGGGGTGCAAGGTTAGAAGTAGGGAGAAGGGTGGAGTGGTACTTAGAAGAAAGAAAAAAGTGATCTGAAAAAATGTTCTTAAATTCTTTTAGTAACCCCCATAAATTTCCATGCCCCATTTTTTTCAACCACACCCCAAAAATAAAAGCCCTTTTTAGACAGTTGATAAGAACAAACCAGTTTAAAAATAATAAACTGGTTTGAAAAAAATAAACTAGTTTGAAAAAACTAAACTGGATTGAAAGAAATTTAAACCAAAGTAAAATATGAACCACAACATATACTGTAGGTAAAGAGTTTAGTATGGAGAGGCCAGGGGCACAAACACAGCAACCAAAAAGCATTGAAAACATCTGCAGTTTAGTTTGGCTTTGCAGATGAAACGCAACAACGACAACAACAAAGAAGAACAGACAACATTTGTAGACTTAAGCCTGCCACAGGATACCCAAGTAACAAGTTCACAATTTTAACAGGCAATGCAGAATAATTAACACACTGTTCTGGGGAATCCTCATGGTTGCAATATTATAAGTACATAGCCACCTTTATATTCTTGGTGACCACATGTAATAGGTCAGAAATGGGGGCAATCCAAAGGAAAAATAAAGCATTACATGTAACTAAAAATGTTTTAATCCTGTTTCCTCTGGATTGACCTCTTTTCTTGCATATGACCAACAATGTTAATTCAAATAACCCACCATGTTTGGTCACAGCTTACCAAGTAAACAAAAATCAACCTAAAAGTTGATGTAACACAGTTATGCACTCACATGGCAGGGGCTTCCCCCAAGGACATGTGTCCTAAATTTCCAATAGCATCTGCACACAGAAACATTTATGCATAAACAATGTCACTGACCTAAAAAATTTTATTAAAATGTATGTCCTTTTTTGTTATCTCAGTTTCTAATTAATATGTAAATCTCTTAATTCTAATTTGAGTAGAAGTTTACCCTGAAATTCAAGGATAGTTTCATGACCAAAGTCAACTCACTGCTTTATCTGTTTACATTTCTGAAAGAGGTCTTGAAACTTCTATGCTTCTGAGCCTTTACAGAGTCACCCACTTCTTCTTGGGGGTTAGGGGTAAGGGACCTAGTGGAGGTAGCAGAAGCAGACTGCACACCTCTTTTTATCTCAGAATATTTCCTTGGAAATTGTGTCATATCTGATCTATTGTAGTGTTTTGCATGTGGGTGTTAACAGTACATAAAACATGTAGCTCTCTAAGAGTTTCAATCTACCCAGTTTTTCATATAAATTATATGAAAAACTGGGTAGATTGAAACTCTTAGAGAGCTACATGTTTTATGTACTGTTAACACCCACATGCAAAACACTACAATAGATCAGATATGACACAATTTTATCCTCAATTAATCCTTTACCAACACAAACTCACACATGGCCTGAGTGATTCTGAATGCTACTTGACTGTCATTCTCATTAATTCCAGGCTTTACAAATGATTATTCCAATATTTTTGAAGGGGTGGGGAGGGGCTCACATGGTAAAGTGTCTTGTGTAGTCGTACTCTATCGTTGGTATAACAGCTTGGACAAATTTGAGAAAGATGAGTAAATACCTGGAAACTATCTGTCAAGGAAAACAGAAAGTATGAAGACATAAACATTGCAAAATTCTCTCAGTTGGAACTGAAGCTTGCAGTGAACATTTATTAAGTGGAGATCTTTCGTTTGCACCCTATGTGAGACATGAAATGATGAGGATTGAGGAAAAGGAAGAGGAGTCAAAGAGGATGATCAGTGATGACTGTGACAATTACAGTGATGGTGGTGATGATGATGACACAACCATAACTGCAGACCTCTGTTACATGACTTGAGCATTGCCAGTTGTTCCCCAAACCCCCAGAAACAGGGACAAGAAATACCCTGGAAACCAGCTTGTGATAGACTCTCCAAGGGAGTAATAAAGGCACAAGAAGATGTGTGAGCTAAGCTACACTTTGGAAAAGCAAGTTTAACCTCTGACATGCCACTCTGGTTTAGGATACATATGAACACCAAGTTCTCCACCACCATCAGCTACCGTTTGAATTATCTTCTTCATTACGTCTGCATGCCTGATGAGTTGAAAACAACCACGTCACTACATGTACAGTGTATCTGATACACGGAAAATGCTGGGTAATGTGAGCTACATTCTACTGCAGCCCTTAACTAGTCCTGTATGCCATGTGCTACACTTATATGACATAATTATGTTGTTTATCACTGTCAAAATGTCAGTAACAACAAAAAACCTTTTGTTGAGTACCAACACCCATAAAATCACACTAAAGAGCGCTTTTAAAGCAGACATATTCTACTACCACAAAACACTCACCTACAAGGATGTACAGATGCCATTGTCATCGGCAAATGCGGATGAGCTTCAACTGTAACTGTCTTCTTGGCATGATCCTTGAATAGAAAAATGATGGTGACAACAGTGACTAACAGTGTATTTGCAATCCATGTTGCAGCCATAAAAAAAGCTACACAATCCACGTTTGATACAATAATTTGTTTCTTGTTTGTAGATTTCTTAATGCTCTGGGACTCTCTTACCTGACTCATATCTTCGTACATTTCTTCTACAGTCAAAGGTTCTCGATTCTACAAAATAACACAATCAGCCATAAATGTCTCCCTTTTGCATTGCTATTACTTCCACATAATTGCATGAATACATATCAATATGGAGCAGTCAAGGAGAAGCCTCTTCAACAGGGCCACTTCAATGCCCAACACCTCTATCAAAGGATGTTTTTTTTTTTTCAAAGAAAGAGCTGTCCAACAGACTTCTCAGGGTATCTCTCCAAGATAAAGATTGTTGTAAGGTGAACTATGCTCTGAGAAAACATTTTAAGATGGACACCTCTCAAAACAGGCACATCTCCAAGACTGACAGTTCACAAGAAAGACACCACTCTAAGTCTGATACCTGTTTAGAAAGATACTGCTAGGGGAAGAACATGTGTCTGTGAGCACCTTTTATTTAATGTGATCACCTCTACATGGCAGCCATCTTCCTTCATGCCCAGTAGAGTAGATACACCTGTAACTTTCTACGTTGCACAACTCTACACAAATCTAAGTTGATCCATGTTCTACTTAATCAGTACATTCCTTTATTTCTAAGAAGGACACAGGTCTTAAGTGAACTGTATTCTGTGTTGTAAACACTGAGTTTGACTACTGCTAATAGACTGCTGGCACCCCATTTCTTGATGGTTGAGAGCACAAACCAGAGACATTGCACCGAGACTGGACTGAGGAGAAAAAAAATGAGAAGAGACAAGTGGGAGGCTCCCCCAGCCAACTCCCCCCACCCCTGCCCCCAGGGTCATTCATTTCCAGTCTAACTGCACTAGTTATTGCTGTGTACTCACAACTATCCTTAAAGGGACAGCTAACATTTTATACCACTAAAAATGTTATTAACAAAATTAATGATATGTGCTACCAATTTCCATGTCAATGAACATGGAGAAAGCATTTCAAAATTGAAGAAAAGCCTTTGCAGGAAACGTTCTTCACCTCGTTATATCCAAAAAGCCATAATCTTGGTGTCTGATAGTATTTGTCATATGTGATGTACATGTCGTAGGTTCTTGTTTGTAGAATCCCACCAGAGGTACTTATGTCTGCTGCACCCTCTGCTGCCTCAGATTTAGATGCAGGCTTTATTGACAACGTGGCCTGGAAACAAAATGTAGCTTATTACCATCATTGCTATTGATGCTAAAAAATTGTTACTGAAAGGTCATCCACTGACCCAGCCACCTTGCAAACAGTGCAACAGGCAAATACTGCTCAGTAGCTTTTCTTTGAATGGCCAGTCTTTAAGATTTTATCCACAGACTCAAAAGTTAGAACCACCATGTCCAGTGTAATAAACAGCACCACATGAAAGTACTGCTCAGTAGCTTTCACTTTGAATGGTCACACTTGAGGATTTGATCCACTGACTCAAAAGGTAGAACCACCTTGCACAGCATACCAACAGTACAACAGGAAAGTACTGCTCAGTAGCTTTCACTTTGAATGGTCACACTTGAGGATTTGATCCACAGACTCAAAAGGTAGAACCACCTTGCACAGCATACCAACAGTACAACAGGACTATACTGCTCAGTGGCTTTAATTTGAATGATCACACTTTAGGATTTTATCCACAGATTCTTGCCCCACAAATACAGTATAATAAACAGCACCCACAGAAATGTACTTGTCGGTAGATTTGATTTGAATGTTCAAAACTTAAGCATTTCATTAATGCATAAAGACAAAAGGAAATTTTATTAAAATGTAAAAAAAATGATGAAATTACCTCATCACTTTCAAGCATGCCACTTTCTTCGAAAGCTAAAAAGGTAAAGAGAAAAACATTATTAAGAAAGTCATGTATATGTTGCAGGTAAAAATTAAATTCAGGTTTGAATAATTACTGGTAGGGCTTGGAGACAAAGGAAAATGACAATTTTCAACCTAGGTTAAAAATTTTTTACCTGAATTTAATTTTTACCTGCAACATATACATGGGATAACTTTATTCACAGATGCGCTGTCTGGAATCAAAGAATTGTTATTATTATAGTCTCAAAATGGTAATCCATAAATTAAAACCTTTTTATCTTAAACATCAGTCATACTGCGGAGGAGAGAGTTGATTTTTGTGAAGATATTGTTGAGCCAAACTTTGGGTCAAATAAGATCAAACACCTCCACCTCCAAAGATCACCACCTTGTAGTGATAGGATAGTTGATGGACACCCAGAGCAGTGCTGCCTGGAGTTTTTAACTGTTGGCGGGTCACCATCCAAAATTTTTTTAATATTTCCTACATGATTATTTGTGGTAACGGTATCTGTATAACTTGCCTGGATGTCCATTGTATAGTGGCTCAACAAGATTAGTGTTAGATATGACTGACCACTATAATATGATTTCAAGCTTAGGATATATACCTTCCATATCCACGGCCTCCTCATCCTCATCTTCTTCATCATTTTCTGCAGGTGTTACATCCTTCGCTGTCTGTCCAAAACAGAGAACAAAATTAGTTAAATTCTTGTTTCTCGTCTTGTTTCGATTTCTAATCCTCACCACACCTTAAACAGAACACTTGTCTGAAATGGTAGTCACATGAGAGTGTTAAAGGACACTACAATGAATGAAATACAGAGGAACCCCACTCTACAAACACCCACTTAAATTATATGGACAGCCAGTTACAACAAGTTTCTTTGTCCAGACAACTAAAAAGTGCGTCATATATTTTATCTTAAATAAGCCCACTCAATACAGACACTTGGATAATGTGGACACTTTGGCATATCCCTCTGGTGTCCACATTAATGGCATTCCACTGTATATTTGGTTTCCAAAACCCACCAAATTCACAGCTGCTGCCAACCAGCATTTTTAAAGCTTATTTTCAGACTTAACAACATTAACTTAAGTTTAAGTGTTCTTTCTTGTTATGGTAAGGCAAAGATCATCCTAAAATACCAGTCTGCAAATCTTTCACCCACATGTAATTATATTAACCCTAACTGTGACTAGCTCCTAATTTCTCCTTACATCATCACCACCTGATCAGTCACTGAGGTTGAGAGAATAAAGGAATTGCTCACCAAGGGAGAACAGTGGGGAGAATATGCACACTAACATTAGGCCTTGAAGGGTTAATGGAGCAAATTATAATATTATGAATCTGAGTTATCATACTTTGTCAGAATCCAGTGTCATCTCCGAGAATGACTCCTCGCCACCAGGGACCACTTGTGCCCCACTGACGTCCACATGGTGGTGTGTGTCCACCCACCCACCATCTTCATCTGGCTCAACAATGGCCTCATTCTCTTCTTGATGTTCCATCTCTTTGCATCGTTTGTAGCATGGAACTACAATGATCAAGAAAACTCAGAGGTTTAAACCTCGCTGCAAAAATCGGATGAGAATTTCTTTGTTTTATGAGCTATTGTTTCACTGTACACCGTTGTTTAGAAAGTTTTGTTTTCTTTGGTTTAAGTCATTTGTGACTTTCACAGCTTTTTACACCAAAGTAGAGCGGAAAAACAAGGCTTAGTTTTTGTTTTAGTTTTTCTTACAAGTGTTTTTGTTACATGGCATAATGCACCAATTTAAGCCTTGCACTTTCCATTAACGTTGCTTCAAGCTACCTCCCACTTTGAATTTCCAATGACCTTTCATTGCAGGGAGGGGGGAGGGCAGTGGGGAAGGGGGGGAAGGTGGGGGTGGAGTGGATGTAAAAATCATCTGTAACCTTGGATTACCATCTAGCTTGATACATTATGCATCTATCAATGTTAGTCCAGAGGTGGGGGGGGGGGGATACAGGATGAGGTGGGGACTTTGATCGACATCTCCTGCCCCTGGTGGGGAATTTTGACAACTTGAAGAGAATGGTGGCCCCAGGGTGAGGAAGTTTGATCAAACTTTAAAACTGAAGAAATATTAATAAAAGACCGTTTCCTGGGCTTGGACTTTGCCATGGTATAATACACGCTGCAATACTGCCTTCTTGAAACTGGCCGACAAAGCAGAGCCTGGATACAACTCATACAAGAGACTTTGCCATCATGAAAATACCCAGAGGTTCCCGTGAGGCACGGGCAAGATGGAAGAAAGAAAGGTAATGAAAATTTGCCCAATCTGTTGTTACAGATAAACCACTGGTTTCTTCCAGTGTTCTTTCATTCCCTTTGTTAAAAGAAAAAACTGTGATTTTTACCTAGAGTGTGTGTATTGTTTAAGTATTTAAGAGGTCAACCTCTTGGATCTCAATCCCTACAGTAGGGAACTTTGAACTCGAAACTTTACCCAAGGGTGGGGAGGTCTGACACAAGACTTGCGTTTCAGAGTCCCCACCCCATCCCGTATCCCCGCCCCCCCCACCCCTTGTGACTAACATTGATAGGCGCTTTACTGCTGGCAGGGTAAACCACACTCCAAGCACTTTGCACATTTCTTGGCCTTACTCTTGCTTACCATTTTTTGTATACAAGAACTGCTTGTCTTTCGGTAGATAAGCTTTTACTCTTGTTTCATCGGGTCCCGAATCCCTGAAAACAAATCAGTGGTTAATTAATAGACCCAATTTACTTGATTTAGTTTTTTGTTTGCTCAAACAGAAGGCAAACAATCTAAACTTCAAATGAATACAAACCATTTCCACGTTGGACAATGATGCACTAAATGATCCCCTGCTGCCACAAACTGAAAATTAAACACAAACAGGAAAATGAATTCAGCTCGCTTGTTCATTGCTTGTGGTGTGAAGCGCGATTAATATTTTTATACGCTTACACACGTGAATCAATGATTGACACCTCTTAAATCGTGACCTTACGCCTGAAACGGTGTTTCATTTCGTTGTAGTAGTCGCAGAAATGCTTTAAGTACACGAAAGTGAAAAAAAATCAGCTTACATAATTCCGTTTCTCCGAAGCACGTACTTTTCGAAAATCCATTTCCAAAGTTCAGGGGAAAATATGTTGCAAAGAAATATAAGTAAACTTACTTCTTCGGGTGTTATAACCCCAGTTTCCTGAAACTTCGATTCCTAAATATACAGATAAAAAAATTACAAATTACGAATCATTCACGTACGGGACAGCTTACCACACATCGGAGCTTGAATGAACATAAGCTTAATCTACCTTCAAAACCGGTGTTAGATATTCTGCTACCCCAAGTGCTGTTCCTTTCATCTTATTTATGACATCTTGCATCGCCATGATAAAGACCTCTTTGGAGAGGAAAAATTGATCCGTGAAAAAGACGGAAGACCACTCCGTAATCTGACAAGTATCGTAACAGACAAGAGAAAACATACGGTTGAGTAGGGTGCATATGCTTTTACTTGCATCCGCTGTACAATCTTGCCGAAATCGTCACGCAATTCTTGGTTTTCAATAACGCGCACGTCACGAAAGTAAAAAAATGAAAAAGTCAACCATTCAATAGATAAAGTCAAGAAATTGAGATATTGTAGAAGAGTAATAAATAAACAATATGCCCAAGCTTCAGAGCTGCGATGTCCCGTACTCGAGTTACTCGTGCAAAATGTACCACTCAAACGCCATGATGGAGCCCATCTCGGATGAGCTCCAAAACATCAGAAAACATGGCGTCCGGAAACGAGTGAAAAACATCTGGAACTTACTTTGGCTATCTCAAAGGCTTTCTTCGCTCTGTTGAGCCTGCAAACGTTCACATAGACGGTTCTCTTGTCATGTTGGTATTTAAAACCTCCAAAACACACGGTGAATCGATGTTTTCATGTACGTGATATGCTTGTGGGCAGACATCTCTCATATCACGCACTTTGAAAAACTATCAAATTCAAACTGCTCTATTTTGAAAACAAAGGACGCCACCGAGCTGAAAACATGGAAACAGATACATTTCTAATATGTCTTTTACGTGATGGAGATAAAATTGCAAAAGTCTGTTTTTCTATACAACGCAGGATAGTTTTAAATTCTGTGTACTATTCTTGGTTTTCAGTCACGCAAGTAAAATATAAAATCATCAACCATTCGATCAAGAAATTGACATATTGTATAATAGTAATAAATAAACAACATGTTTAAGTCTCAGGGCTGTGCGGTATCCCGTACTTGAGTTATTCGGCAAAATGTACCACTCAAAATTATAGAGTTTAGTATGGAAACGCCATGTCAATGTCCCTCTGAGGGGCACAAATATGGCGGCCGGAAACGAGTGAAAACATCTGGAATTTACTTTTGCTTTCTCAAAGGCTTTCTTCTCTGTTTTGAGCTTGCAAATATTCACATAGACGCTTCTCTTATCATGTTGGCTTTTCAGACCTAAAAAAATACGCGGGGAATCGATGCTTTCATGTACGTGACATGCTTGTGAGCAGACATCTTTATGTCACACACTGTAATAAAATCTAAAATTCAAATTGCTCTATTTTCAAAACGAAGCAAGCTACCGAGCTGAAAACATGCAAGCAGATACATTTCTAAAACGTCTTTTACGTGATGAAGCTAAAAATGCAAAAGTTTGTTTAATTTTGAATATTAGTTTTTTATGACGTCATGTGAAAACCAAGAATACTTTCGGCTGGCCAAAGCAGCATTGGAAGGGGCACACCCAAAGTCCTACCTTCAGCGGCGGTACCAAGGGCCCATAATGATAAGGCCTACGCCTCACATAGAGTAGCAAACGAGAAGAGGGGTGGGGTGGGGATTTGTGGATCCCGTTTCAATACATTTACCCACATTATATATCGGAAATATAAGTTCAATCAGAAAAATGAAAGATGTACGTTTTCCTGTGCTCTTTTCATGATAATTGAGAGCAATGTAAAGAATCTCTAAATTAAGTATTTCAGTTAGACTTCAACGGTGAATTCCTTTTTCCGTCTCTCTGGGTTGTTTTCTTTTTTTTTTTTAATAACAGTTACTAACTGAAAGATGATGGATAACGTACTTCTCTTGCTCACTTATCACCTAACGTATCATAGAGGGTTTTTTACCCCAGTCTCGTGTCATGCGCCCCCTTTCGAACCCCCAAGTCAAATGTATCGTATTGCAGCCTTCAATGTTCCGTACTTAGGCCTTCCCGATTGTGCTCGTAAAATGCTAAAAAGTTTCTCACTGGAATGCCAAAACGTTGCTAAAAATTTGACAAAAATTCAAGAAGTTGGGCGAAATTTTAACTCCACCGATTGCATGCAGTAATCTGAATGCTAAAACTCCTCCGTTCTTATAACTCTACTTTCTCAGAGTCTAAAATAATGTACGAAAACAAACTGTTACACCATCCTTGCATTGTAATATCAAAGCATGACAGAAGCTTCAAGGTAATCAGAACTTCAAGGACAGACTTTTCCTGTGAGCCAAATGCATTGGTCGGAAGCCGGACTAAAAACTATCTCTGCAGAGGCTTGTTATCCGTTATAAATTCGTCGAGTCAGTGAAAAGCAGTTAAAGAGGAAGTGGAGGGCCCCAACGAAAACTGCGATTTTTGCGAAATTTGCGAAAAATCGGAAAATTTGTGGAGTCAGTGAAAAGCAGTTCTTATTAGCAGATCGTTTGTATACCCTGTCGCTTAAAGAACGAGGCGACTATATAGGTAGCTTCATTAGCTTTGCATTTGTTAAACGCGCTGTCTCCCAGTAATAACTTAATGGGATGAACGCGAAAAATCATCAACCTTGCACTTTTTGCGATCTTAATTTTCGCTTCGACAGGAACAATTTTTGCAGCTTCCTGCAAACCTGGACATAAGTGTCCGTACCTCGTGCCAAAACTCACAGACTGAAAAATTATTGGGAATAAAAAGAAGGAAAAGGGAAAGAAAGGAGAAACACAAAAGTGAGAAAGTGAAGAAAACAAAAAACGAACAAAATACGATAGCGACAAGATAAATTAAGAAACTTTACAAGAAATGCTGTATTTCGACTTTGTTAACAAAATAAAACTCACGAAAGTATTGCAAATTAACATGTCCGTGTCCAGGAGCAACAACTGGGACTGTGTCTTTCATGTTTATTACAAGATTCGTTACTTACTAAAAGAAAATCTTTAAAAAATGCGATGATATTTTTTATCTTTCGCTAGTCATACTGAAAATTACGACAATTTCTAATGAAAGCATTGAGTCTACTTTACAGACTTTACACGGTAAATTCGTAGAAACTTTGTTCTGCTCGTCAGATATAATGTATTCTCTATCTCAAAATGCTCTTTAAGGTACTTCGCTTATTTTCATGATTAAAAGCCTTTGCTTTTAATTGATTTTGAAGGATCAAACAGCAATTCCCCGTCACGCGTTACTATGACGTGACGTTGCGTGACAACATAACGTTTACTTCTCAGTTCTGTCCACTGTGTTCGGGTTCTGAATGGTGGTCCAAGTGTATGTCCTTTGTATCGAAGTACTTGTCTTCTTTGTCGTCAACGTCGTCGTTTTTGTCTCCGCCCTCGTCTTTGTCAGCCCCCTCATCGTTCATTTCGCCACCTTCCTCTTTCTTCCCGACTCCTTCGTCTTTCTTCTCGTAACCCTCGTCTTTTTTGTCTACTTCCTTGTCTTCCTGGTCAACACTCTCGTCTTTTTTCTCGCCCTCCTCGTCCTTTTTGTCGCCATCTTCGTCTTTTTCACCGCTTCCTTCGTCTTCTTCATCGCCTTCTCTGTCTTTTTTGCTTGCGTCTTCGTCTTTTTTGCCACCTTCTTCTTGTTGTTTCTCTTCTGAGTCGACATCCTTTTCCCCGGTCAATGCTTCTAAGATATCTCTCAGGAGACGCTCCACATACAAGCAGAACTCCTTCACGATACCCGGAATTTCTTGAACCTTTTTACGATTGTCGTTGAACTTTTTTATCTTGCCTGGCAGGGTAAACACGTCTGTCTTCTTCTTGAGTAAGCTGTGGAAGTCACGCTGCGGATCAATCTGCTTTATTCTGTCAACGCAGTCTTCAATCCCATGCTGCACGTGCGGCTCCAGCTCGAAGGTCAGTTTCCCGGATGACCGGATGTTCTCGAGCGCTTGCACTGCATCACGGTAAGGCTTGGGAGGATTGACACCTTCAATAGACTTCACCTTTATTTGGTCATCCTTTTCATCGATATAGATCTTTATGTTTCCTTCCTTCGCATCCTTCTTTAACTCGTTGATGTAATCTTTGAACTCCTTCTTTCCGTCAAAGCTGCAGATCGTCTTCACGACTTTCTCGAAAGATTCGCGCGCGGCTTGAAGGCGCTCGCGTGTTTCCACGAAAGGATTGATCGCGGACGCGAGAGAGGTAAACAAGTTGTCGATATCAACAAGCCCTACTGATTCGAACTTCATCTTTTTGTGAAATTCGTCCTTCTCCTTCTCTTTCTTTGATTCGTTTTTCCCACTCGTACCTTTCTCTTTCGTTGCTTTCTTCTTGCTTGTGCCTCCCTCCTCTTCAGCTTTCTCCTCTTCATTCGATTCATCATCATCTCCTGCCATCTCTTCCTCCATCTTCTTTTTATCTTCCTCGTCAGCAAACGCGTGATAGATTTCAAGAATGATCTCTTTCGTCTTGCGGTGAAAATCCCGCACCATCTTGGGAGCACTTCTTACTTGCTCCACATTGTTGTTGAATGCTTTCTTCAACTTGGGGATTTTTCCGAAATCCCACACGCTCTTGAACTCCCTTTTCAGAATTTCCTGGACATCCAGTCCTTCTGCTCGGTCAACTGCGTCCGCGCTTCCTTTTTCAATAGTCAAGGGCATTTCTTTCAAATCTTTTCCCAGTTTGAGCATGGCATCGATGGCGGAAACCGCATCGGAAATCCCCTTCACTATCGCTCCGCCTTCTCTGTAGACACTCATAGCACCTTCTTTTATCTTGACTGTGATTCTTTCATCTTTCAGCCTGGTCTTCAGCGCGGCTACGTACTCTTTAAAGCTGGCGCGAGGATGGATTTCTCCAAACGACTGCACGGCTTTCTTGAAAGAATCTTCACTCTTCTCCAGGTCTTGGCGATTTTGAACGAACGGATCAAACGTCGTTTTGAAATCGCTGAAGATGCAGTCCAACTCGACAATGTCAAACTTTTTTAACTCAAGTACTTTGCTTTTTTTCTGGTCAGTACCTTCAGCCCCCTTTTGCTCCTCCTTCGATTTTGAAGACGATTCTCCTTTTTGACGGTTTGGGGTGGTTTTGCCTTTCTTAGGTTTCGGTGTGGGTTTGATCTGAACTTCAGGCTCAGCCTCCAGCTGCCGTTCATTATCGGAAGCGGTCTGAAAGGTTTCGGCGCTGTGTTCATCAGAATCAGATCCATCTGGAGCCCCTCTTGGACGTCTCCTCAGTGGATTTAACAAAGGCTTCTAAAAAAGTACGCGATAGCAAATGCTTAGTGGGTAACTCTATGTGCAACATCTGTAGCTGTGGAGGTAGGTGAAATACATCCGCACCGAACTGTTAAAGTGCATATGAATCGAAAATTAAATACCATTTTTTACGTTTCTACATAACTTATATTCTCCATATTTGGTAGTTCTCCGATATTTTTGTTCCACGGAACTCATACTAAACAGTGTGACGCACTCGACTGAGTACACAACAGTGACGTCACGACTATGCACCAGACACCAGGTTCTTGTCTAGAATTTTAGAAAGAAAAGCGCAACTTTCGCCGCATTTTAAAATAAGTTCCCGCTACTCTAAGTAAATTATTTCCGCCTCAATATATTTCTCAAAACACCGTTTGTTATATTGGAAAAAAAGACTGGCTTTGAAATTTCGCTTCATGTGCACTTTAAACCCTAAGAGAAGCAGGTCCTTTTGTATCACGCCTCTCATGTTGCCATAGGTTTCCTCGACATTCAAAATGGCCACCTACAGGGGGTTGTCCATGCCCACCACCAGGGAATTGTCAGATGGCTAAGATGGAAACACATTCACATTTTATTGGGATTGGATTAGGTTTCTTAATGGATTTTGGCAAATGTTTGTGGAATTTTCGAGATAATATTCCCTTTTCCGTTTTCAAAGTATCGGCAGCACTTCATTAGATGAAAATAATTTTTAGTTGGAAATCATTTTCACTTATGAGAACTGCAGTCTCAGTCAGTTTTCGGCGATGGAGCTTCCGCGATAAAAACAGAAGAGATCCCTTTAGAGTTAGAGATGGAAGCCCCACCCCACTCCCCGAGCCCTAAGAACAAAAGAAATGCGACTCAGGTTTTGAGAAAGTCGTGAGTTCAGCTACTGCACGATTCACTGCTCAGTCAGACTCAATGATCTCTACCCTGGGTTACTGAAATAATAGTCATTGTCACTAAGAACCTACAGTCCTTTTTAGGATGATTGCTAGTTACCAAGTTACCACAGAACACTCTTTACCTTGCCTCTATTTGTCTCAAGTAGTGGATCCTTCTCATCGGGTTCCCCTCCGTCTGAAATCTAAAAGACGTAAATAAATAGATAGATAGATAGATAGACAGACAGACAGACAGACAGACAGACAGACAGATAGATAGATAGATAGATAGGTAGATAGATAGATAGATAGATAGATAGATAGATAGATAGATAGATAGATAGATAGATAGAGCGCTTTTCAGTTGAGTGTCGTAAAACCAAAACCAATTACTCCAGCCAATCACAACAGAAGTAAGCAATGCAATGAGCCAATCAGAATACGAAGCAATTACATGTAGCCGGCGTAAAGCTGAACACAACAATGTACTAAAAGTACAACATACATATAAGCATTACACTGGTACTGATAATAATATAGATAGAAAACTATGTACAAATACAAGATTTAAAAGTTAAATAAATACGAAATACCATTAAGATAGTTCGTTAAATAGAGTGCAACCATAGTAATAGTAAGATCTTTTTGCGATCTCAGTCCTCAAAGCAGGCGGATGTAAAAGGTTGCTTTGTTTAGTAGCGCGCGCATGAATTATATTATTACGTCTAAAAGAAGTAAGAAATATGTTTGACTTGCTGCTGTGCTGCGAATACTCTGCCCGTCGTCTACCTACACCATAAATTACTTATGGCACGTGCATCTCGATAAAAAAAAATATCATGTATAAAATAACAATGCATTGTTTATTTCTACCTCTTGTATGATTTGCCCTCTGCATTCAAAAGTGTCATTTTCAATCAGTTTGTGTTGTGTTACGCCCCACCCAACTACCTCTCATTTTCAAGGGGAGTCACCCATGACTTCGCGTAAAGAAGTTGTAAACTATTTTTATCCGGTAATTTGAGACAGTTTTTATTTTAGGGGCAACTTTCACATAATTACTTGCTCCTAGATGTCTTCCTCGCACACACACAAAAAAATACCGGACGTCGCGTAGAAGTGTGTGTTTGTAGGGTCATTGGCATACAGGACCGACTCGATGCACGTAAACCCATTGGCAATTGATGAGGGGAGGGGAGGGGAGGGAGAGTATACAGTGAACCTTTTGTTTTGTCAGGCTACATCATCTGCACCAGTTTGAATTTCCAGGCCTACTTGTCCTTTTTTGCTGATTAGCTTTCTTCGGCATTTTTTCAAATTAATATTTTCCTTCCCTTTCCCTGATTCCAAGCGTCTGCGAAGACAAGTGCAAAAAGTATATTGAAAGTGTGTGTAAAAATATTTAGCCTTGCTATCTTTTACTATTAATTTTCTTTGTGTTTCCTTAAACAAAATAGATATAGACGACGTACTTCCTCCCAAAAAACTGAGAACAGATTTTCCTATATATATATATATGGGATACCAGTTTGTACCAGTACACGCGCGCGTGCGAATTGGCGAGGAGACGCGACGCGAGGGGAATGCGTCCCGTATCCTGGCAATTTCGTGCGCGTGTATTTCTCCCGTTTCACAATCCAACGCCGAAATTAGAGACTACTCGCAGTCTACTATAACTGGGTCTCAACTGTATTTCGAGGAACCTGAAACGCTCTGAATACAGGATGGCTTGTAATTCTTGCAAGCGGAACATGGATTTTCGTTCGAGTTTCCTGGAAGATCACAGCGAGAGGACAAACAACGCTCGGTACGTGTTACATGTCTCGAGCGACACAAAGCAAAAGGAACTTGAAAATTATGTCGAGCCGACTTTCATCAAGAATTAAACGGTTATGATAATCGTTTATTCTTGGCTATCCAGGGTGGCCAAGCGCTTAGAGCGCTAGCAATGCGAAAGCCCCGGGCTCAAGTCGCGCTCTAGCTCGGCCACGCTTGTAAATAGCCAGCTGGTCTGCCTCCTGCCAGTTTGGATTGTTAACATGTTATGTTTACGTTTGAATTATTTGTTTCTTGCATTTGCTCGGCCCCACTAGCCTTTGTGTTGTTGTGACAAGAAGCCGATCACTTACTCGCTTACAAATTTGTTGATGACGTTCACAAAGAAACTTCTCTCCCTCTCTCTCTCTGGATCGACCACGACGATCGTGTAGTTGTGTAAAAATATCCCGTTAGCGTCTCTCTTACAAATTCGCACCCCACCCCTAACCATGTCAATTACTCATCTCTCATGCCTAACATACTATAAAAAACAATCTCCGACAGTGTGCTACAAATTTTGCCGAGGGTAAATGACGGTAAAAAACATCCAAGACCACAACAGGGATGCTGTCCTTTGACTAGAATAACTTTTTCATGGAAAATGAAAGTTTTCATTTTCCTTTGGTGAAAGGAGAATCCGGGTTTTATCTCAGTTCCCGAGTCACGTGCCAATGTCAGTCACCGGAAATACATCCTTCAGTTGGCTGCAGTCTCTCTGAAATTTTGCAACGGCTAAAAAATAGAAATCTTTTACACAGCAATCATCAAGAGTCCATGGGCATTAGGATTCCTACAAAAGCTGTCTGGATCTTTCTCACATGCCTTCTCAGCGCTCGAGAATCCCTATTCTTATCAGATAAAACACTAAATATTGCGGTTCTCGATGTTTTCGCGCTGGCCTTTCGATACTAAACCAGTGATTAAGCTAATCGTGATCGAAAGCTTTTTAAATATCAGAGAAATAAACTTTTAAGCTCCAACGGATGAGGTGGTTCGCGAGTAGATAACTCCAGAAAGGAAGAAAGACATGTTCGAATGTACAAAACAAACAGAATAATTATCGGCTGGTTTTTTTTTTTTTTTTTTTTTCTCTCCTTTTTATAATATCCCTGGCGTGACGTTTCCGGTTATCTCTCATCACTATATTTGTACATTTTTGGCAACTAGCAATTTTGGCTCGCTATTTTCTCTTCAGAAATTAATAGGCGAGGGTCCAATATCGTCACCAATTTCACATTTCGCAAACTACAGATTTTCATTTCGCATGTCGAACGCACTCCCCTAGTCTCCGAAAACCTTTTACATTTGTGGTACTTATTTTTCAAATAATAAGTTGTTATGCAACGCGAAATGTCTACTTGTCTTATGTACCACAGGCATGTCCAGCATATTAAAAGCAGAGGCTCGTAGACGTGACAAAAACTGTGTGAAGAGGGGGGAGAGGAGGGGCACTCAAGTCTACATCAAGATCAAGACTCAAGCAATCCCGCTCAGCTACCAATAAAAAGAGTGACAGATGACTTTGGCGTCGAACGTCAACGATTTTGCTCACGTGTCTTTGTTTGTCAAATCAAAAAGGTGAACGCACGTGGTCACATTCCTTTCTCCACAACTTTGAAACAAACTGATTTGAATCGATCTGCAACATCGCAATATCCTGATACCGGTTTTCCGCCTTCCGCGATGATGGAGTCTAAAATGCTTCATCTTAAGCTTTCATCTATGGATTTCCCGCGAATTAGAGTTCGCCCTTTGCTGTTTACAGAATACGCCATTGTTCAATCCCGCACAGGAATGCGACCACATGCGTTCACCTTTGAAAAAACAAAGCCACGTGACCAAATTCGTTGACGTTTCGTGCCACCACGTTTGTCTCTGAAGTTTCGGTAGTATGAGCGATTGGAGCTGTGTACGAAGTTTTCGTCAGTTTTCGTGCATGGTTGTAAATTCAGCCGAAAAGCAATGAAGCCAGTTAATCAATCATTAACTTTCATAGCTACAACTACTTTATGCGGAGTCTTTTGGTCAGCCGAACAGTCTTGGCGCTATGGACTCACAGAACAGTTCAAGCACTTTGATAGACACGTGAACAAAAGTAATCAGATTTACCGTCTACGTGCAGAACTTTAGGAACTTGAGTTAGCGCGTTTTACCATTTTTTTTAGCAACGTAGAGCCATTGACATGGTTTCAACAGAGGCACTGCTAGTGATTCATGTCGACTTAAAACCAACAGGATGATCAGCTAGTACTAAGAAGAAATGCATTAGCGAAAACCGCACAGCTTCCGCTTCGTGAAGTGCTTTTACCAATGGATCTGTGCATGCAAGTTATTTTCTTAAAAAATACCTGATTATAAGTGGAAAAATAAATAAGCATATATGGTTATCACTTACAGCTGGTTTGCGGCAACAGCAAATGTAGCTCTTCACATCCATGTCTATGGACGCACCAGTGAACGGTTAAGAATGGTGCAATCCAAGCTGATAGCAGGCTTCTGTTGGGTACTGACACTTGACTTCTGAGAAAACGAAAAGCCGGAAGTCACGCTTCGCACACCCTCGAGACGAAAACATCATGTGACATCTCCCGAAACCATGTTTGTGAGGGGACTGGACTGATCCCTGCGTAACGAGGTGACTTGTAGCCTCCCACGCAGTCGTTTTTAGGGAACTCGTATTTCACCTCCTCCCCACTAAAAACGACTGCGTGGGAGGCAAGGTGACGTGAGACAAAGTGGTAAAACCTTCGTTATAATGATGGACCCCAGGGCTCCTTCTTCCCACTCCACCCCCCAAGAGGGCGCTCAGTCCCCGGGGGGGTACTCCCCTATATGGGCTATATAGGTACGTGCCGCGGAATAGGGTATGGTTTTTGGAGGTTCTCGATCCTTAAATAGGGTATCCTTTTCGGCTATGTTGGCATAGTGTCCCGGTGTGATCCTTAGATAGGGTGCCTAAATTTGTATCAGCAAAAATAGCAGTGTGTAAACACCCAGTTAAGCGGAAAACAAATGATCTGTCAAAGTTAAAGTATTGCCAAAGCGATTTTAAAAAGATTGTGTTTTGAGTTGACCTGTTCAAGCTATTTTGAGTTTTTGTTCTTCCCTTGCATAGGGTGTCACTTTTCGGATTTGGGCCTTAAATAGGGTATCAATTTTCGTTGGATTGTTCCTTAAATAGGGTCAGGGTTTAAGACCCTTCGCGGAACACACCTATCCGGACTTTATGGGAGTACCCCCCCCCCCGGGGCTCAGTCACGGTCACAGTCGTTATATTACACCTCTCTTCATTTAAAAAGTTGCAAGATATAAAATAGAGTATAGTAATCCTTTCGCTTAAAGTGCTGACCCAGTCTTCCATCACTTACATGGGCAGGCGAAGTGACGCAAGCCGTATCACAATATAATGATTGATCAAGTTGCCACAACCTTATACGGCACAAAAACAAACATATCTTTCATTTCTGTATCGAGCATATATTTTCCTATACAGCTCATAGCAAGTCGCATTACTAGATATGAATCAAGTTACTCCGGTAATAGGGTGAATGGTGAACACAGTTTCGAAGTGAGCATCTCCATGTTAATACCACCCCCCCCCCTAACGGGGGGGGGAGGGTACTCTGTTATTTAGGTTATATAGGTATGTTCGACACCAAAGAGTATGGTTTTTCAGCCGTTTTGGTCTGAAATAGGGTATGCTTTTTCGAAGAAGCTATCTCTTCATCACAAGGTGATAAGACCATCAACCGGCAAAAGCCCTTCTTTTTTGTCTTTTACAGTCAAAACGCCTGAAGCGTTCCGCCTAAAAAATGATTAAGACGTTCATTAATCCAGAGCCGCTTCGATTCTCGGCTTCAAATTTCGAAAAGTCAACTGAACATTGTAATCATCCAACCGTAGCGTCCATTCGAATTCTAAAAAATTAAAAATGTTTTGAAACACCACCAGGCAGTTGACACCCCACAAGGGCACTGACAGTTACTGGGAAACTGTTTTGGTGTCCATCTACTAATTTTCCATTTCAAATTCTAATTTTAAACCTTCATTAAATCTTCAATATACCCAATTTCCCTAAATTAATTATTTAACAAATCATTCTAGAAAAATTATCTCTTCCCAAATATGCCCAAAATCACCAAAAAATTCACAAAATATCCCACAGTACAGCTTCGTGGGATGAGCATAAGGATTTTGGATTACTTGAAACGCGAACGAGATATTAACGTCAAATCCATAAACGGTGTTTAGGTTAAATTCCCCCTTCAACTCACCGGTAAACTGAATCTAGCTGACACAGGAAAGAAGAAATTCGTTGCGAGCTAAATTCTTGATCAGAGAAAAAAGACTAAACAGCATGACGATTTTGGGTTGAAACCAAAACATCTCTTTTTCTTTCATCATCGAAGTCGAGTACTAATCTCGTACCCAAATCCTACTTGTGATTGAAATGTGAACGTGCTTGGCCGTGGGAGGTCTGGGTACAAGACTAGTCGGGTACTGAGGGGTGATGTCAAAGGTTGTAGTCACTTTCTATGAGACAAGTATGGGCCGTTGTTGGCCACTCCACTGGCGCTCTTGGGCTTCGCAGATGCAGCGAACACTCTTCAGTACAAAGAGAGCGTTCTCTTGTAGCTTCTTGTGGAAGACTGTATTTGTTTTTAAATGGAAGAAATCCAAGCAGCCGAACGCACGGTTACTTTCTTCTATAAAGAACCGCTCATGCGCGCAAACTAACACACACAGGCAATGGCTGCGACGATTAAGCATCAGTTTCTTAAGTTTTCTTTACACACAACTGCAATTCCATTTGAACAGAAACGATAAAAGAAAAACTTTCAGTTGCCTTTCGTTCCGAGTTCCCATAATCTGTAAAACCTAAAAATTAAGGCCGCAAAAAATTGGAACAGTACACATTCAATACTTGTTTTAAGAGTTGTAACAACGAGGGAAGGTATATTAAAAACTTTTATTCAACTTAACCATCTTAGCTCTTTACAGGGTTACAGCTTTCTAAATCATAGTCATTTAAATAAATTACTCAATTTCTCGATAGACTAATATCACGCTTGTTGGGAACAATAGATTTGTCCGTTCAGCCTCGTCCACAAAACGAGCAAACACAAAGGATCTTAATCCAATGGGAGCTAGAACTCATCCTGATGACGAGTCTGGACGGGCAAAATCTATGGTTCATCAGAAATGCGGTATTGGTCTATTAAACTAGACTGTCCAAGAATTACGACTTTAATTAAGATGAGCCTCATTCGGCGAAAAAAAAAATGTTATTTCACACTTATGCTATATATATTCTTACAAATTCAAATGACTTTGCTGCAAGCAAAACTAAATGATTTGTTTGGCCATCAGAAAACAAATTAATGACGTAATGAGCTTGCTCAACCAATCAGAACTAAAATACAAAACATGTGACTGACGACAAGCACGGGAAAACTTACAACTTTTGTCAGCACAAGTGTTCGTGTATGACTTGAAGCTTGACAGCTTGTAGCTGACTTGTGAATAATTTAAGATAAGATTTATAATGTTAATTGAACTTTGGTCCTGAATCATATGCATGATTTCAAAATCGAACCAGCGCGCAGCGCGAATTCGATTTGAAATCACGAGTATGATTTCAGAACAAAATTGCATGACACGAAGTTCAATTACCACTTTATTACACCCATTTACAAGTCACACAGTTTTTTTGTCAATATTAATATTTGTTTATCCATGAAATTTGATAGGTTGGTATTATTTCATTTTCATTTTGATGGGTTACAGAGAGGATGCGATTTAGAGTAAAAAATGGCGCAGTTTGGGAATAAATTGCACTGTTGAGAGCCAATCAGATTGCAAGGATCACCGGTGATTTCAAAATGGGTAAAATCACTGGTGATCCTTGCCATCTGATTGCCTCTCAAAAGTGTAATTTATTCACGAAGCGTACCATTTTTTTGGTCTAAATTCCATCCTTTTCTTAACCCATCCAAATGAAAATGAAACAATACTAGCCAATCAAATTTTAAAAAACTGTAACAAAAAGGCTGTGTGATTTCAAAATGGGAGTAATTGAATTTCGGTGTCGTGCAATTTTGTTCTGAAATCACACTTTTGACTTCAAATCGAACTTGCGCTGCGCTCTCGTCACGTGTGTGATTTCACACCAAATTGTACTCCACTCAGTTCAATTACCATTACGTATCTTCGGATTTTATCTACTGTACATAACTATAGGGATTCGCTCGCAGAAATAATGGAAGAGCTATGCTTGTGATTGGTCTAAGGTGTAAGCACTTTCAAGCCTCTGTTTTGCACGTGCAAAGAAAAAGCTAAGCCGAGCAAACCCTAACTATTGCTTTGCTCTTTAAAATAACGTACCAATTACTCTTTCAATGTGTTTTAGTGTTTTCGTCGGAACGTTTCTGCAGGTATTTCATAACTTCAGAAAAAAGTTTCCGGATGCTGAACTCATTGCAAGAGGCCTCGACCCAAGCTTCTAGAGCTGACGCGGCTGTCTGGACTTCAGCTCGTCTAAAAATAGCACGGGGCTCTTCGAATTGCAGCCCTTTATCCACGTCTAGGACTACAGTCTTCCTCGTTATGCCAGCCAAAAATTCCCTTCTCTTGATCTCCACGCCTACATTCTGCGAACTCAGTCTGATTTTGAGATCCAAAGCGGAGAGAGCGGAGAAAAGCTCTTTGCAACTGTTAGTCAGCGGAGTCAATCGAACTGCTTCCTCAACCGAAATTTCGTCATATATGACGTCAGCATTCTCCATGACGTCATATCCGGTCCTCATCTCAGCACTTGTCAGTACGTTGAGGATAGTGGAGAATATCCTGATGACATTTGCTTGTTCCCCGATAGGAATACTCTCCATAGCATTGAGTATTGCTTTAGTCCCTTTCTTCACTTGCGGAGGCACGAACGCACAAATGGCGCCAACAATTCTACTCTTGTGGATCTTCATCTTAATTTTTCCCTTCTCAGCGTCCAGTGCGAAGGAGAACCGCACCAATTCCTTGCCTTCACACGTCTTGTTGACAGAGACTGAATAATTCTTGAACACCAATTTTGCTTCAAAGCTGCAGAGAGGTGTACCCTTAATCTTGTCTAGTCCGTTCGTTATGCTGTTCAACGTAGCAAGAATGGCGTCATTTTCCTCTCTCTGTTGAAATAAAAAGCATATTTGAATTATGTAAGACATTGATTAGCTATTTTCCTAAAACCTTTAAACAGTTATGCGGTTGCCGTTCTTCGACATATATTTATCCGAAATTTAACCATTTTAGGTGTGTTCTCGATCAAATTCTAGCTATTATTATTACTTCCTTATGTTCTATGTCGTCTTAAAGGTTCTTGCTCTTCTCGTGTAAATGCTAGCTATCTGTGAATGTATGTTTATACCTATTTATTTATTTAGATATTTATTTATTTATTTATTTTTTATTTGATTTACTAATAATTTATTTTGCTAAATTTGATTGTAAGTTACACAACCCGCCTCGATTAGCTTTGCTACATGCGAGTTGTGTATTTTTCTAAATTGTATGTTATAAATTATTGAAATAAAGTGAAAAGTAAAAAAGTGAAAAAATGATCTATCGATTTGCATGATTTGTTACAGACACAAAGTTGGCAATGCTGTAGCAATCATAACTTAAACTCTTTAATTTCTCAACTAAAAAATAGTAAATTTGTATTACATCCTTCCAAACTAAGTTACCTTCTGTCGAGAACAAGATCTTTTACATGTCGCCGTAATCGTGTTGTTTTTCATAAAAGATGTTCTGAGTAAAACTGCTAGAAGAGATGGTTTAGCTAACACTTGGATTGGCTGCGACAGTAATTTTGCGATACCTTTTCGTTTCGTTTTAGCGTGTTCTTATTCTGTGTGTCAAACATCTCTCCTGTTCGAATGACTTTCCTGTTTCCAGCCACTGCTTCCATTTCGACAGTTTTCGTAAAATGGTTTGCCAACTTTCTTCGATTGAATCGCTAGGCGAAACACAACAATGTTTCTTATTCTTTGAACTGCTAAAAAACGTCTCTACGATTTCTTTTTTTATATCACTCAGCAAAAATAACATGTACAAATTCTCTCCATATCAGGTCAAGGTCCGTTTTTCAAAAGTCCTAATAGTTGCCTGAATAACCATCTTTGTCGATTCCGTTTTAAGTCGCTTCGTGCAAATGTTGATAACAGTTTGCCGGTAACGTAAAATATGAAAGGTTTCGAAATCTAAATTGAGATTGAATCATTCAGTTTTTGTAGGAACGTTGACCACAAATAAATATTTTTTGGAGCCGGAAATTTCTCAGGCCTTAAGAGCCTGGGGTTAAACCTTGTTAGTTTACAGAGAATACCTTTTTCCGTGTACAAACTTGTCTGACAAAGATAAATTCGTTTATATTCAAGCGAAAAGCTAGTCTGGCGTGTTAGACTAGTTTTTAGTGAAAACTCTGCTAAGAATAGATTTACACCAGTTAAGACGAACTGTAACACCAAGACGAGATAATGAAGAGATGTAACTAATAAGAAATCACCCGAGAGATCGAGAGGGAACCAGAATTAGTCTCGGCATTCGAATAAACAACAAACTACACTCAGTTTAAATAGAGATTAGCTACAACTTCGATAAAGTTTGTGCGGCCACTGTTACACTAGTGTGGCTGGGTTAAAAAAAAGTGTACACCTAAAAGGACTCTTAAATATAAATAGTTTCAATGTGCTAGTTTAGTAACAGGAATAACAACACGTTACATGTATTTAGTTTATAAACAGTTTTAAGTTTTAAAACTGTAACCCTACCTCTGGTGTGCGACCGTTGGTCATTGTCGTTAATTTTTCTTGCCATTGTCTTTGATTTTTTACTCCTTCTACGCTGAGAATCCTCCTCGTTAAATCGTTTCCCTTGCTCACGCTTCTTTTCCAATTTGTCTGTGCACTTATCACTTTTACGGCGGTACTGAAGATGTCTCGATTTCGAGTTTCCATCTGGTAATGCGTTTGTTGCCGTCGTCGTGCAAGTAAATGTTTCTCCAAAGCAGGGATGTCGCTTATTTGTTTAAACCTAGCAACACATCGAAGTCTGTGATATTTATATACTTAAAGTACAAACAATACACTTTAAATTCGATCCAAATGAGGTTAAATTCATCCGTGTGTGACGTACCCCACCTACAACTGTTTCCGGTCACGATATTAACATTTGACTTCCGTATTGAATTAATCTCGGCCAATTTTGGTCTTAACTTGGTTCTTTGATTATTTTTTTTGCGTGCCGCTGATCCCGGCTCTTCTGGTTAATCTAAAACTAAAGCTAAGTGGCAAAATAATCCCATGTAAGGTACAAATTCTTCTGGCTGGTGCCCAGATCTAACGGATCTGGTCAACGCTGGTATGCTATCGAATGTGTATCATCTGTTGTTGTTTTGATTGGGTTCTAGTGATCCTAACTAAAAATGACAAATTCCGTCAAAGAAAATGACCAATCGAAGTTAAATTAAAATAGTGAATAATATCAACGACCTTTAGCTATACACGTTATTTGTTTAAGAAATGAACTAATAGTGGGTGCCCGAAACTGGCGCAAAAAGAAGACAAAAAGAGACATGACAAATTAGCTAGGGCAATTCTTTGGGACCTGTCAGGAAAATATGTGTTTGAGCAAAATGAGAGGTGGTATGAAAATGTTCCGGAAAGTGTATTTTGAAAATGAGGATTACAAGATGCTGTGGGACTTAAGTGTACGAACAGGCCATGAGATTGAGGCTAGGAGACCGGATTTATTAATCATTGACAAAAGGGAGAAGGGCTTCCAAATTTTAGCCGTGGCAATCCCGGATGATGGAAGGGTGAGAGCAAAAGAGGACGAGAAAGTAAAAAAAAATATCAAGATCTCGCGAGAGAAATTCGAAGATGTGGGGTGTAAGGACAGAGGTGATATCCATGGTGGTGGGGGCATTGGGAACAATACCACTGAGGTTAAAAGAAAATCTGAGGACCATAGGTGTGGACACACCCATTGAACTGATTCAGAGATCTGTACTGTTGGGGTCGGCAAGGATCCTTAGGAAAGTGCTGGAGATGTAGAAAGGAGAGGAAACTGACAACGGTAAAATGAAGAACGCCTCTTGGTTTCCCTAGACAACTGGTTGTGGCTCAGAGCCAATGAAAATCAGATTTTATCTGAGATCATTAACAATAATAATAGTACTAATAACTAATAGAGACTCTTGTCCTTCAGCCTCCCTCGCAGTCGTTTTTAGGGGACTCGTATTTCTCCTCCTCCCCACAAAGTTAGTTAGTGGGGAGGAGGTGAAATACGAGTCCCCTAAAAACGACTGCGTGGGAGGCTACTTGTCCTTCGGCCATCGAAGTTTTATAAGAAAAACAACACATAAAGCGGTTATAAACATGGTGAAGCAATGCATTTTATGAAATTTGACTTGACGTTTTGTCTGTGACAACATACATTTTCAAAAGTAACCGTTATAACATGAAAAACTGTTTATATTTAAAAAGAAATTGCGAGTGATCTGGGTAAGACTAAAAATAGCAGTGACATACTAATAAAGTCAAACCTTGTCACTGGTAAGATAAAATGCATTGCTTCACAATGTTTATAACCGCTTTATGTGTTGTTTTTCTTATAATGCTAATAATGATGATGATGATGATGATGATGGTGGTGGTGATGATGATGATGATGATGGTGGTGGTGGTGATGATGATGGTGGTGGTGGTGGTGATGATGATGATGACGATAATGATGGTGGTGGTGATGATGATGATGATGATGATGATGGTGGTGGTGGTGATGATGATGATGGTGATGGTGATGGTGATGGTGATGGTGATGGTGATGGTGATGGTGATGGTGATGGTGATGGTGATGATGATGATGATGATGATGATGATGATGGTGATGATGATGATGATAGTGATGATGACTTATTAGTTCCTGTCTCTCCTTTTTTTAAATAGTCTTTTATTGACTCTAATTTTAACACTGCAATTTTCTTTTAGCTTTTTCTTTCCCTCAGTTAGGTACTGAGCTAGATGATGATGATGATGATGATAACTAAAATGACTAATATTTACAAGGCTAAAAGGATTTTAAAAAAGTAAAAAACCAACGTTTACGGTACTATTAATAAAGCCCGCCGTCTTCATCTTCCCTAAAGGTGCCAAAAACGTTCTGTTTTTTTCCTTTTCTAAAAATCTGTTTAGCCTTGTAAACATGACTAGTCATTTTAAAATTCCAGCGAATATTATGAACAATAATGATAGTAACAATGTCTTTGTTTAAAATGATAAAAATAACTAATCAGTTGATTAATTAATTTACTTGAAAGAGAATATGGTTGAGACTGGAAACATTGTGTGACACTGTGTTGTTGTTGTCGTGTGGAGAATGTTTATCGTATACTAATGTAACTACATTAAAGATAACCATAATTATTGAAGCGCAAATACGAATGAAGCCTGCATCAGATAGTTAAAGTAAAGTTAAGTAAAACTTTATTTACACAGGGTTGCCCATTCAGCTCTAAGGCTGGTCTCCATAGGGGCCCTGTATCTTAAAAATTATTTACATCAAGAATTCATAAACTATTACAATTAAAAAGCCTAATAAAAATACAATAACAGAATTTAAGAACTACATTATGATAAAAAGAAATGTCTCGCTCGGCGGCAGCACGTTTGAATGTTTTCACTCTTAACAATGTTTAAAGGGAGGTTGTTAAAAATTTTTGCGCCGGTAAAAAGAAAGGTCCTTTTCCCAAAATTTTTTTTAACGTTTGGTAGGGATAGCCTCATACTTTGCCTTGTGGAATAATTGTGAATGTTCGAAAATCTAGTAAAACATAATGAAAAATAACTAGGAACTAATGAGTGAAGACAGAGAAAAACGAGTTTAACCTTGTGATAAGAGCGTCTGCTGGAAAGAGTCGGCCAGTGTAGCTGCTCTATTGCTTCAGATGAGCGAGAGCAACGTGCAATAATCCGTGCAGATCTATTCTGTAGGCGCTGTAGTCGATCTTTATCTTGCTGTAGAAGATTACTCCAGGCAATGTCACAGTAATCAAATAATGGAAGAATTAAAGCGTTGTGAACAAGTATTGCTGCCTCTTTTGTGACGGAACTTCTAACACGGCCTAGGATATTAACTCTTGACGCCACCTTTTTACACACATAGTCCGCATGAGCCTTCCAAGTCATAAAGTTGTCGAACACCACGCTTAGGTATTATATCCGTATTGACTTCCAAATTGTCTTCATGACTCTTCTAGGTTTTAACAAGATACAAAAGTGACAAAAAATATTTCCGTATGAAACCAGTGCTCCCCCAGGACCTCATTGACCCTCTTTTTCTACAGAGAGAATCAGTTTCCGGAAGTTAGGTGACGTTAGGGGGTACCATCGAGCAATTCATTGACCCCCCTATATGCCGGCTCTTCGCAAATTTTCTTCCTTTTCCCGCTGCTTAGTTCATGCGAGATGTCTCACGATTCTCATAGTGATTCAAGGTAGGTATTATGCTTTTTTTGTCGCTTTTAGTCTCTTAAATACCCTCCTTGTATAGTAATTTTATTATTCTACACACAAGCTGTTATTTCAAGCCTTCAAAGCGGGTGTAGCACTTACTATCGAGAGAGAAAATTGTCTCTTCAAGGGTGATTTGTCCCTCGTGTCCGCCATCTTGAACCACGTGTTTCTGTGGGCTATTGAGCATTTCCAAGTTGGAAGCGTTGTAATTCGTTTGAATTGATCTTTGATGTCTTTCCATAGAAAACCTGACTCCGAACGGGGTCGTGACGAGAAAAATGGCCCACCAGGAATGGAGACTGACGGGGATATCGAGGTTCGTTCAAACACAAAGCTGAAATTTCCTTTCGCGTGTATTCCACCTAAAATGGATCACAGTAGTTTGGCGCATTTTCCAATGACATGGCTTGTTCTTTTTACTTACGACAGTCTAACTGGGAGGAAGTTGTGGATAGTTTTGATAACATGAACTTAAAAGAGTCATTACTTCGAGGCATCTATGCTTACGGGTGAGTAGACAGTTCAGTTGAAAACTATTCGCCGATTCAATTGAATTTGAACAAAGTTCATTGAATAGGAACAGACAGGCGTCGTTCTCATTCCACTATTTTGGGCGATTACAGGTTTGAAAAACCTTCAGCAATTCAACAGAGAGCAATCGTTCCTTGTTGTAAAGGTTGGTAAAATTTGAACTTTCTTTCCACATTTAAATGAAACTCAATAATTTTACATAATTTTCAAGTGTAATGAATAACTTATGGAGTGAAACTGACTAGCGCTTCATTTGGTTAGCTTTCCTGAACAGTTCTCTCTTTCTAAATAACGTTTACCGGGAAAGTATTGTTAATTTTCCACAGTGAAAACTCCAATCTTCTCCCTAGGGGCAGAAATTATAGTGACGCTTGAATGATGACGTTAGCATTTGCGAAAATCGCGATCGGCAACAGTTTTGTTGCAAGCAGTAGTTTGATTTTCAAAATTATCAGTTTTAGTATATCTTAGTTGCCTTAGATATTCGATGCAAAAATCTCTTACTGTCACCTTCGTTGTTGAGAAACAAAACCAGTTCTTGAAAAGGTCTATAAATTTCAGTATGGGCAGCACAGAAAAGAAAAAAAAAGAAAAAAAAAAAAAAACAGGAGGCTGGTGTGATGAACTTGTAGGTATAGAATCTCCCTCCCAAGGTTTTAGAGGACCTGTTTAACTGGAAGGGTGACCCACCTACGATTTGTAGCCTCCCAGCAGGGGCAAGAAAGAACATGCAAAGAGCCATTGTTGAATTGCGGAAATCTTGCCTTGCACTTTTACATTTATGTTATTCTTTGATAAGCTTACTTCATTCTAGTGGCACATGTAGGGACCAGAGCTTAATAGTAAGGTCACAAAAAGTGTCTTGTATGGTTATCCGGGTTTCTCGATTATCTGGACCATTTCTTCTGGTCCCATTATTTTCATGAATATTAATAAGGTATGATGAAGATTCCTAAAACGCTGTTCTTTTGGCATGCATTGTAAGTACAGTGCAATTGAATTGAATCAATTGAATCAATTGAATTATGATTGGCTGAGACTTGTTTTGTTGCCAAGTGAAACTTTGGTTTCCTACAGTACCGCTCAAAAGTAAGTTGACAGTCTCGACTTGAAACTCGATCCTCGATCCTTGAAGTTATCGAGAATCAAGTATCGAGGTTTGAGTTTTGAGTATCGAGTTGCAAGACGCTCGAAGAATTTTTTGAGGATCTCGAAAACGGATTTCGAGGAAACGATTAACTTCTCGCACTTCAAACAATAAAAGAGAACAAAACCGGTTTCCCTTAGCTTTTGCATGCAGTCTCTTCGAAAGTGGAACAACATGTAAAACACGATCCAAATCAGTCAAAAAATTATTAAACTGTGTGCTCAATAAAACTAGGCACAGTTCTTTCATCTGCGTATTGTTTGACACATCCATTAGAAAAAAGCTGAATTCTTTTTAATCAAACTCCAAAGTCAATGTAAGGCAGCAATCGACAAGAAACCGGGGAAACTTGAATGTGGCGCTTGACAGCCGCCGCAAAAAATTTGCATAAACATCAAGAGAAGGTCTCGGTTTCTTCACTTCAGGAATTTCACAATAAAAATGTCCGTAAATATGATTTTTTGTGCACAAAGGAAGAAATGAAATAAACTGTTCTGTTCTGGGTTCTATTCTTTGGCTTCTCATGAATTTTTCGGTCATGTTGAGTGGAAGGTTTGAAGTTACACGGCCAGCAGTTTTATGCAAATTTCTGATCTGAATGCAAAGTGCATATGCAGTAACCCGGCCGGTCAGTAGCCATTTGCTTGTGCCGAACTAGCCCTTGATTATGTCCTCAATGAATTTAGAAAACACGATCATTTGACGTATCGATGACAGAACCGATAAAAATTCAACTTAATTCAGTGCTAGCAGCAGACCAAAGTAATTACGAATTATGCTCGCCGCCATTATCTAAACGCCAAGTAACGCATTATCATTCGCGATTGATCATTTGTCGGTTTGTTTACAAGTTTTCGATTTGTAATGAACTCAGTGATGCTATATTTATTTGCACAGAAGTGAACTACACGTATGAACAACTCAATATGATCAAAGGAAGTTCATCTTTTTCTTACAGTTTTGTTAAAAGATTTCGGAAACTTCAGCGTCACCGTCCACTCTTTCTTCAAGTGGATTTCAATACCCGCCCCGACATTAGTCATGCCTATGTGCTGATATTTCAGATTTTACAAACGCAGTCTGTAAACAGGAGTCCAGTCATGTTCGATTTCTTATTCTTTTGAGATGACGCCATTTTATACTACAACTCATGGAACTCGAAAATAGATGACTGCAGACAAGAAGTGGTAGTCACAGTTTGTCACAGCAGAGTCAAGTTAACCAGTGACATTTGTTTACTGTTGACGTGAATAAACCCTACTGTCTCCTCCGAAAAGATGTGTGAAAAACTAATCACGCGAGAAGTTTTCGTTTTTCATCTCGAAACTCGATGCTCTCGACTCGATAATTGATGCACTTGACTCGAGCCTCGATGCTCAAAGCATTCGAGTATTGAGGATCAATTCGCAAAGTTCGAGTTTAGAGTGACTGTCAACTTACATTTGAGTGGTATTGTAATTAATTCATGTTTATCTCATTAATATTCATATTTTTGATTATCCGGACTTTTCACTCCAGTCCATATAATCAAGGTTTGACTGTATTTGTCTCAACCCAGCAACAGCTGAACCATTTTTCATTTCTTGCAACTGGTAATAATGAACCCCATGTGCAGTGCAAAATGATAACTGATATGCTTGTCAAACAAATTGCACTCACTTAGTTAAGAGCAATAAGAGTTTTTAATTTTTTAACACCAGTTGAAAGTTAAAAAGTAGCCAAAAGCCCACTTGAAAGACAGCCTTTTTAAAATTGCATGCTGTTTTCCCGGGTAGTCACTTGAGCAAGATTATACTACAAGAGAGGATTCAGGTTTATTTTCTTCAGATTGTATGCAGCTAAAGTTTGCTGAGATCGTGATTTGTCATGGAAATTAGGATGCCCTTGTGTAACCAATCAGATAGCAAGTTTACCTCATATTTGGTCACTTAGTTGTGCGAAAACTCCCTATAGAAAAAACATGAAAATGTTTTCTATTTCTAAGCAACATTAAATTGTCTTTTTGCAGGACATGATGTAATTGCACAAGCCCAGTCAGGTACTGGCAAAACTGCTACATTCTCAGTTGCAATCCTTCAGAATATTGATGTGTCATTAACAGAATGTCAGGCTCTTGTTTTGGCCCCAACCAGAGAGTTGGCTATACAGGTATGTATTTAAGTTGTTTAGTACAGTACAGCTTGGAGATAAGCGAACTACGCAGATGTAAAATATGTGCCCTTTTTTGCGTATAAAATTTTTTGGGGTGCGTCTAAAATTGTGTACCCTGTACATGTCTGGCCTTTGTTATTCATAACCATAAGTTCTCTTTGTGTGTAATTGTTTTCGGAAACAAAAGAATTAATACCAGCCACTGAGAAGCAAAAAATCTGCATAATCTTGAAGATGTCGGTGTGCCGGCGAGCGTGAATAATTGTGCTGTCACAACAATTGAAAATGTGAGATCTCTGGTTGTACAAGGCAAACAGAGACGATTGAAATGGCAAAATACTTGAAGTGCTTGTGACGTGCTGTTTATTGACGAGATGTTTCTTCGAAAGCAAAGTTTCTAATTCTTGTTCCTATCACGTGCCGGCTAGCGTGAATAATTGTGCCGTCACAACAAACAAATTTTGATATCGCTGGCTCTACAAGTCGCACAGAGACGATGAAACAGCAAAATACTCTGTCTTAAACGTTGAATTTTGTTATCGAAGTGCTTGTGACGTGCCATTTATTGACGAGATGTTTCTTCGAAAGCAAAGTTTCTAATTAGTGTTTCCATTGTGCGCCGTCGAGCATGAATAATTGTGCTGTCACAACAAACAAAAATGTGACATCTCTGGTTCTACAAGACGCACATAGACTATTGAAACAGCAAAATACTCTGTCTTAAACACTGAATTTTGTTTTTGAAGTGCTTGTGACATACCGTTTATTGACAAGTTGTTTCTTCAAAAGCAAAGTTTCTAATTAGTGTTTCCATCACACGCCGGCAAGTGTGAATAATTGTGCCGTCACAACAAACAAAATTTTGATATCGCTGGTTCTTCAAGGCGCACATAGACAATTGAAATGGCTAAAATACTGTCTTAAATGCTGAATTTCATTATCAAAGTGCCTGTGGCACGTAGTTTATTGATGAGTTGTTCCTTTGAAGGCAAAGTTTCTAAAGTGTTTCTCTTTTCGTCGCGCACCGGCGAGCGTGAATAATTGTGCCGTCACAAGAAACAAAAATGTGACATCTGGTTCTACAAGACGCACAGAGATGATTGAAACAGCAAAATACTCTGTCTTAAACGCTGAATTTCGTTAGAAAAGTGCTTATGATGCACCAGTTATTGATGAGTTGTTTCTTTCAAAGCAAAGTTTTTATAAAGTGTTTTCTCTTTTCATCACGCACCACCAAGCGTGAATTGTGCCGTGACAACAAACAAAAATGTGGCATCTCTGGTTCAACAAGACACAGAGATGATTAAAGCGATAGTGAACGCGGAATTCTGTTAGAAATGTTCTTATGATGCTCCATTTATTGAAGAGTATAGATTATTTATTTAGCATGCACGGACGAACATGAATTCACAACAAACAAATGTTCTACACTTTGAGGTGCTACGAGTGAAATGGCAAAAATGCTGTCATTAACTTGAATATTCGGTGTATACTGTAGTAACTCTTGCTAAGGTATTTCATCCTTTTGTATAGCTAGGGTTATCCATTCAGAAAAAATTATCACTTTTGTATGTTGAGAAAAATAGTCTGTTGGTAACGTAGTGTGACAGAGACTACTATTAAGGCACGTCTTTGCTTTGTGTAAGAGTAATCTGATTCTCGATTGTTGTTTAGTCCACTTCAATTCACGCTTTGCTTATCAAGCCTTTTTGAAATTCAGATACTATAATTTTTTGCCATCTGTTGATTTGGTAACTTTGTCCTTTAATCTCATTTGCCTATCAGTCTATTTATCTATTCATTCTTTCTAATCCTCTTTGCTTTTCTGATGACTGGAATTGTTCCATTGCTAGCTGTGTAAAAATTTTGCAAGTCAGTGAGCTGTTTATAGCTAGTTGTAGCCCTGTGATTAGTAGCAATGTTGAAGTTTGATTGGACTTTTTTAAGTTGTCTTTTTCAACTGTCTTTGAAATTTTGTCTGTGCTTACAGATTCAAAAGGTAGTAGTTGCCCTTGGTGATTACATGGAGGCCAAATGCCATGCCTGTATTGGTGGAACAAATGTCAAGGAAGACATACTTGCATTAGAGAAAGGGGTTCACTCTGTTGTAGGGACTCCAGGCCGAGTTTTTGACATGATAAGTAGAAGACATCTAGGTGGGTATTTCTTTGAAGGTACAGCATTATTTGTGGCCTTGTCTGCTTGCAGGCATATGTGTGCCAGAGATGGTTACGTGAAGATTATTATTTTCATTGGCAGTCTACCATAGTGACTGAAAATTTCAATTTCTTTCATGCAGACCCAAAAAATATCAAGATGTTTGTGTTGGACGAAGCTGATGAAATGTTGTCAAGAGGCTTTAAAGATCAGATCTATGATATCTTCCGGAAACTACCTTCTTCAGTACAAGTATGTTTATCTTGCTACCGTCAACTTTCTTTGTAATGAATGTATAAGAATTAAAGTGCTTATGAAGTAAAAAAATTGTTGTTCTAATATGATACAGTGCAGTGCAGAAATAAGCGTCCTATGCACACGCAAGGGGCACGCACGTTTTTTGCGTATATGCGTCTTGAAATGCGCGTGTCGACACGCGTATTTGATGCGCGTGTTTACTTTTGTTATTCATGCTTATACCTTTGCTTTGTGGTTAATTGTTCGGCAAAACAAAAGGCAAGTTACCATCACACAACAAAATTGAATATTTAAATCCAGCCTCAAAACGCCAGAACATTCGACAAAGAGATCAGTTTTATACTCGATGATTTGCTGTGGAGATCAACTTTTCTTTCTTGATCATCTTGAGTGAATCTTATTTACTTCTCTCGTTACCACGAAAACGGAAAAAGATGAACCCCATGAAAAAACAAACGAAAGAAACTACGATTACAACTACAATTTTATTGTTGTTTTATTGCCGCGGTGTCTTGTTTTTATTAAATATTCCACTTGCTTCGAGCTTTCACCGCCACTGAATACCAACGAGTTCGACCGGCTTTTTCGATGAACTGCCAAGTCGGAAGTTTGACTGCAAATTACAAACATTGTTGACATGGTTTCTTAACAACACTGCCGTCGCAATTCGCTACATTTATTTTGCAATTATAGTTGTTTTGGAATGTGACACGGTTCCCAGTTCATAATTTGCGAAACTATGCCATACCAGCCGGCGATTGTTTTCCTAACACCGATCTAAAACAATGAGCGTGCGAATTCACTGCATCAACAAACACTGTTCATACATTTTTCGTTTCAAATGAAAGTGCACTTAACCTGCTCCCTCATTTTATTGACCTCATCGTGCAAAGATGAAAACCAAAAACATACGATACAAATCTGCGGCGTGACTGCTTCATAACAAAAATCGCCACGAGACGACGGCAAGACGACATTCACAAGCTCAGATTACTGGTTGCCTAGCACGTGACAAAAATTTGCCGATGTGAGCGCGCGTTCGGTTTGATAAAGCAATAATTTCTACAACAGTTGTATTTGACTTTCAATGAAAGTAAATGTGTTTTGATTTCTTAAATTCTTTTGTTCGCAACAAAATGGATTTTGATGCAACACACATTCCAAGTTAAGGCTGTTTTGTAGCAAGCGAATTGCCTCGTGAGTATGTTGATTATTGTCTCTTCGTGTCGCTCTACTTTTGAACTCGATTCTAGCTCTAATTCAGCGAGGTTGAAACGAGAAAAGGCTCGATCATTTATCCTTTACTTCGTGAGAAAATATCAGTTATTTTTTATTTGTTATTCATTGGAAAAATAATGTCCATTGTCGCGCCAGACATTTCGCTAATAATTTATACCCGCTTACCGGTAGTTTGTTGTGACATTGACACACGATAACGGGCGACCAATTCAGCCAACGATTTCGCTGTTAACAGCCGTTGCCTTGGAATAAAAGCCCAATGAAAATAACAATAAAATAAGAACAATAAAGGAACAATAAGCTAGCTCATACATACTGATGAGCATCGGTGTATGCGCGCATTTGATGTGCGTGTCAAATACGCAGACGCGTATGCGCAATTTGGGTAGGCGCGTGTCACACGCATATTTTGGGTCGCTTATTGCTGCACTGCACTGTAGTTTATCATTTTCTGATTCTTACCGACCAAAACTGAATTGCCGCTCAGTGAGTGGAAAAAATAACACTTCTTTGGCATAAAAATGACTCCAAAGTGAAGCACAAAAAGGTGGCAGTGTAAATGGTTTAATGAAGAATATTAATTTTAAAAGCAGGTGGTGCAGTATTGAGTAAAGAAAATGTTAAGAAATACAGGGTTTGTCCCATGATTTGTCTTATGCGCTATATTCAGTCTTCATTGATGGCACATTTAACCTTTTCATTGCTTCACATACTGGCCTACATGTACTTTAAGCCTGTTATCTTCACAAAAGTCGCCACATTTCCTGTGAGTCTATTGTGTCTACTTTGTGATGTAATTTGTGGGAGAAATTATTCAGTAACTTGAGCAAAACCATCCTGTTTCTGCTACTGTGATCAAACACAATTGAACATGATTCAAAGTGCATTGTTAACTTGGTAACCTCTGATCTTGCTCATCGGGTTTTATTAGCAGGTAACTAAGTCATACAAGATAGCAGGTAGTTTACAACTTTGTTTCTTCGTTTTTTTGAAGTGTTTTGAGATTTTGCTAGGCATAAAAAGCTCCCAAACCTCTCCCAAAAGTTACAAGGTTTGTTTAAAAATTAATATCTATTTGTTGAAGGTATGGCATAGAATTTTGGAGATTTTTGATGTAATTCTTGCTGAAGTGTATCACTCAATCAATGCAATTGTTTCTCTGTTAAACTTTTTTTGCAACAAAATGCAAGGAGGAAACTCTCAACTTTTAGACTTATTCTCCATAAAGTATGACACTATTAGCAGAGATGACTGAAGACCAGTGGTGTTGGCTGGGCCAAGTATCTGAATCTGGCCACATGGTCTTGGCAAGCTGCACACAATGTTATTTTGACGCTAAATTTTTCCCAAAAGAACTCTTGTTCGTAGTACCCTGTGTAAGCTGTCCATTCCGTTAGTTCTACTTTGGGGAACAGAATGAATGTAATGTCATCCTGTTTCCTCTAAAAACAGAATGAAGAATGTGGCGTATGCGGGTCTTCTTATTCCAGAATAGACCCAAAAGAATTTTAATTTTTGTCTTTAATTTTTGCTGGGGTTTCAACTCCCATCCCAAACTTTGCAGTGTCTTTAAACAGGCATTGTCTTGGATATTTTATACAAGAGTGGTCTTGAAACTCCAAGAGCAAGATGTCTGGTATATTCTTGGAAAGAGAGAACAACCTAAGCACATTCCATAAATCCAATCTCAGTAATTGTCCAAATTTCCTCCTCAGGTTACGTTGCTTTCAGCCACAATGCCATCTGATGTATTGGAAGTGACCAAAAGGTTTATGCGTGAGCCAATTCGAATCCTAGTTAAAAAAGAAGAATTAACCCTTGAGGGTATCAAGCAGTTTTATATCCACGTGGAAAAAGAGGTGGGTGTAGATTGCATTCTGTTCACAATTCTGCAGTCAGTTTTAAAAACATCCTATCTTTTCTGGGAGTGTGGTCAAAAGTAGCTAGTTTCTGGTAAAAATTCCCACACACTTCCTTTTATCAGCCATCTAGTTTGCTTGAGATTTTTTGAAATATGGTTGGTTGCTTTATGTCAGGCACATCTTCAAAAAAAATTTCAAACTTCTTGGTTCCAGTGTGTAGAAGAAGGTTGCAAGTGTGCCATTTAAAGATTAGAGAACAAGCAGAAAAATCTGAAGCAAATGGGACTTAAGTTGCAATATGTCTGGTGGCCCCAAGGGCAGGACTTGAAAAACATATTGGATGGTGGAGAATTTGATCTGTTACCTGGAATGAAGCAGAAGTGGTACCAAGGTATTAGCCAGAAGGGTGTCCAGGCTTCCTGTGGACAGCCACTTTTAGAAGAAATTCAAGGAAAATTCATTTGACTTCTTATAGTTTTATGGGAAAACATGCTTCCTGGGCAGCCAGTTCCCAATGTCTGGTTAAAACCCTGAGTGGTACATTAACTCACCTGACCTTTAAAACACTGTTCCCCTAGGAATGGAAACTTGATACCCTCTGTGATTTGTACGAGACTTTGACAATCACTCAGGCTGTGATTTTCTTGAACACAAGAAGGAAAGTAGACTGGCTTACACGCAAAATGTTGGATAAAGACTTCACAGTCTCAGCTATGGTATGTTACTGCTGTTAAACCATGAATTCTTTCTCACATAATTACAGTACCAGGCTGATATAAGTTGACAGTCCCTTGAAACTTGAACTTCGCGACTAGAACCTTGATCCTCAGTACTTGAAAGCTTTGAGTATCGAGGCTTGAGTCGAGTGCATTGAGTATCAAGTCAAGCACATTGAGTTTAGAGACGAGAAAGCAAAGAACTTTTTGTGCAATATTACACATCTTATCAGAAGATAGTTTGCTGACAGCATACCACGACAAGGTAAAAAATCTTTCTCCATAATCTTCTGTTATTGAGTGGAGTATTGTTATAAAGTGGCTTCTTATAACTGAAACATGAAAGCGTGGCATTTGATAGGACTCGTGTTTGCCGTCGGGTGTCAAAGTCTGTTCGAAGAAAGAGTTCACTCTTTCAGCGAACACCATGCTGAAGTTGTCTTGATTGACGATTCCTTATTGGTTTAAAATATTTTGCTTTTTAAATTAAGGAAATGCTGTTTTCGAGGTTTTTATTCAAACGATTCAAGTGCAATCAAATATTATAAATTTGCAGTGTACTGCTTTAGCGAGGATAGAGAAGTCACCGTGTTTACATTTTCAGCTAGTGAAACAGCAGCCTAAATTGGCACAATTTTGTAGCTTAGTTCCCTTCATTTTTTGAACTGGATATAGTGAACAAGTAATCCAGTCATCTCTCATGGTTACAATCCAAAATCAGTTGACATATACCGAACGCAAATATGGAGGAACACTTGAACGGTCCAGGACAAATTGCATGAAGTTGAGGCTAGTGAGGCTTCGATGTGTTTTGACAACGTGTCTGTAGAAACAGCAACCTTGTTTGGCACTACTTTCACTGTTAGTTTTTGCTAAGCCTTTGAGTTGTTACGTCCCTGAATGCAACTAGAAGGGTCCTAAAACTCAGACGGGTGAGAAGGTGTCGTATTTTAATTTTCCTTGCCGACAACGGATTCACGCGATTCGTCAAGATGAAGGAAAGCATTTTATGATCACTGACGTATCTAAAGTGTGTTCCTGCATTTCAGGCAAGAGGACCTAAGAAAGTCTTTGAACAGACCAATTGAAGGGCTCGGGGCAAGAACGTCCTCCCGGTTTTTGGTCGATTTTCGATGTGCTCAATAGAAACTGAGATTTGGCATGTGGACTTCATTCCAGTTAAAAAACATTGCTCTGTATTTGTTTTGGTTGATTTCCTCTTCGTTTTCGAGAAATAACGTATGCAAAAAACCCAAGTCAGCTCATTCCCTTGCGTATTAATATTCATGCGCGAATTGAATTACCTTTAGGGCACGTGAAATGATTGACGCTTGGAAAGAATTGTTTGATAGTGTGACGTAGACTATACAGTGCAGTGCAGAAATAAGCGTCCTACGCACACGCAAAGGGCACGCACGTTTTTTGCGTATACGCGTCTTGAAATGCGCGTGTCGACACGCGTATTTGATGCGCGTGTTTACTTTTGTTATTCAGGCTTATACCTTTGCTTTGTGGTTCATTGTTCTGCAAAACAAAAGACAAGTTAACATCACACAACAAAATTGAATGTTTAAAATCCAGCCTCAAAACACCGGAACATTCGACAAAGAGATCAATGTTTTATACTCGATGATTTGCTGTGGAAGTCAATTTTTCTTTCTTGATCAACTTCAGTGGATCTTATTTATTTCGCTAGTTACCTCGAAAACGGAAAAATATGAACCCAGTGAAAAAAAAGCAACCGAAGACACTGCGATTACAACTACAATTTAATTGCTGTTTTATTGCCGCGGTGTCTTGTTTTTATTAAATATTCCACTTGCTTCGAGCTTTCACCGCCACTGAATACCGACGTGTTCTACGGGCTTTTTCGATGAACTGCAAGGTCGGAAGTTTGACTGCAAATTATAAACATTGTCGACATGGTTTCGTAACATTACTGCCGTCGCAATTCGCTACATTTATTTTGCAATTATAGTTGTTTTGGAATGTAACATGGTTCCCAGTTCATAATTTGCGAAACTACGCCATACCAGTCGGCGATTGTTCTCGTAACACCGTTCTAGAACAATGAGCGTGCGAATATTATAATTCACCGCATCAACAAACATTGTTCATACATTTGCCTTTCAAAAGAAAGTGAAATTTAACCTGCTCCCTCACTTTATTGACCTCATCGTGCAAAAATGAAAACCAAGAACGTGCGATCCAAATCTGCGGCGTGACCACTTCATAAAAAAAATCGCCACGAGACGACGGGCAATACGACATTCACAAGCTCAAATTACTGGTTGCCTAGCACGTGACAAAAATTTGCCGATGTGAGCGCGCGTTCGGTTTGATAAAGCAATAATTTCCACAACAGTCGTATTTGACTTTCAATGAAAGTAAATGTGTTTTGATTTCTTAAATTCTTTTGTTCGCAACGAAATGGATTTTGATGCAACACACATTCCGAGGCTGTTTTGTAGCAAGCGAATTGTCTCGTGAGTATGTTGATTCTTCTTCGTGTCGCTCTACTTTTGAACTCGACTCTAAGCTCCAATTCAGCGAGGTTGAAACGGGAAAAGGCTCAATCATTATCCTTTACTTCATGAGAAAATATCAGTTATCTTTTATTTGTTATTCATTCGAAAAATAATGTCTATTGTCGCGCCAGACATTTCGCTAATAATTTAAACTCACGTACCGGTAGTTTGTTGTGACATTGAGACACGATAACGGGCGACCAATTTAGCCAAGATTTCGCTGTTAATAGCCGTTGCCTAATGGATTAAAAGCCCAATTGAAAATAACAATAAAATAAAAACAATAAAGGAACAATGAGCTGGCTCATACATACTGATGAGCATTGGTGAATGCGCGCATTTGATGCGCGTGTCAAATACGCAGACGCGTATGCACAATTTGGGTAGACGCGTGTCACACGCGTATTTTGGGTCGCTTATTTCTGCACTGCACTGTACATTTGGCGTTTAAAACATCGATTTAAGTTTCATTGATAGGAAATTTACGTGGCTGTGAGGTGTCGATTGCTAGCTAACTTTAATGGAAACTCGCCAGCCTGGTGGTCGAACGGACGTCATTTAAGTCTGTCGATCGGCAATTCAGACACTTCTGAAAGAAGCCAGTAGTGTTTCTCTGTGCGTGCCAAACGCTGGAACAAATCGGCGTTTCGCAGTACAGAGTACTGAGCCAGGCGGGACAGTCTGAAAGCAACTCTCGTCTTAAAAGCGGCCCGCAGTTGAGAGTCTTCGCCCATTTGCCAAAGGTTGCCGTGCTAGAAATTCGGAAATAAGAGTTGTTTTTTGACTTAGGCGAAAATATCGGATGTTTAAAGACGTGTTGCGCGCGCTCGAAAGGATGTTTTTATGCCCACAATCCAATGCGACCACAGAGGGTGCTGTCTCCTTGAAAAGTTCTCGCGAGGACTGGAAATGAATATTCGCTCGGCTGCGGTTGGAAAATTTTCACTTCGGAGCGGGAACATTACACAGAATTCATCTCAGAGTGGGAAATTCGGAAGACGAGCAGTCAGTCCGTTTTCGATGAGCTGAGTATCTTGCAAACAGTGCATTTTCCATCGGTTTTCATTTCTAAACGGCACTTTCAGAATAGTAAGTTTTGCGTGGTTTTGGCGGTTGAGAAACGTCGGCAATGGATTCATTTTCGTCGTCAAATGGAAAATATGGAACGAAAATGGTATTAAAATCAAAGTAAATGACGACAGGTCAAGACTTTGGACAACATGCTTAGCTAGTTCTGAAGATATTCTTTAGCTTCAAAACTGCCGAAAATTTGCATACCCGGTATATATGAAATTCGATCGCACACAATGGGCTGTCAGATGACTCGCGTGAAAATAATTTTAACTGTTTATCTGAGGTGAAAATGCTTTTTGCCGTTAATCTCGCATGAAATTACTTTTTGATGATGTTTACAAGACTCCATATAAGCGAACTAACCGAGGTACTCATGCAAAAGTGATTTATATGTTAAAATACGCCAGCATGTTTATCAGAGGACGCTGTCACCTTGTCACGTCATTTGTGCTTTGAATATTTGCTGCGTGCGGCAAAGAAAGTTTTCCTTGCACTGGTTTTCCAAGATACTCAGCTCATCGAAAACGGACTGACTGCTCGTCTTGCCGATTTCCCACTCTTAGATGAATTCTCCGTAATGTTCCCGCTCCGAAGTGAAAATTTTCCAACCGCAGCTGAGCGAATATTCATTTCCAGTCCTCGCGAGAACTTTTCAAGGAGACAGCGCCCTCTGTGGTCGCATTGGATTGTGGGCATAAAAACATCCTTTCGAGCGCGCGCAACACGTCTTCAAACATCCGATATTTTCGCCTAAGTCAAAAAACAACTCTTATTTCCGAATTTCTAGCACGGCAACCTTTGGCAAATGGGCCAAGACTCTCAACTGCGGGCCGCTTTTAAGACGAGAGTTGCTTTCAGACTGTCCCGCCTGGCTCAGTACTCTGTACTGCGAAACGCCGATTTGTTCCAGTGTTTGGCACGCACAGAGAAACACCACTGGCTTCTTTCAGAAGTGTCTGAATTGCCGATCGACAGACTTAAATGACGTCCGTTCGACCACCAGGCTGGCGAGTTTCCATTAAAGTTAGCTAGCAATCGACACCTCACAGCCACGTAAGTTTCCTATCAATGAAACTTAAATCGATGTTTTAACCGCCAAATGTATAGTCTACGTCACACTATCAAACAATACTTTCCAAGCGTCAATCATTTCACGTGCCCTAAAGGTAATTCAATTCGCGCATGAATATTAATACGCAAGGGAATGAGCTGACTTGGGTTTTTTGCATACGTTATTTCTCGAAAACGAAGAGGAAATCAACCAAAACAAATACAGAGCAATGTTTTTTAACTGGAATGAAGTCCACATGCCAAATCTCAGTTTCTATTGAGCACATCGAAAATCGACCAAAAACCGGGAGGACGTTCTTCCCCCAAGCCCTTCAATTGTTGTGGATGGTGGTGTTCCTGTAAAATTTGATTGGTCCCTCCTATCTCCAATGAAAAAAAGAGAGTTGTTTACAAATTCAGCGAGTTTAACTTACACTGAAACACCAAAAGTTGCAGATATTACAGTGGAATCTTCTACACACAAGGAAATCAGCCAAACCAGTCAATGACTCAAGAAGAGTGGAGGAAATGGAACAGAGGCTAGCAAAGCTTCTACAAGAAAACAAGGAACTTCTTCGAGAAGATCTCTGCTATTGAGGGACAACTTAGACAATTTCCTCTCAGTTGCTTCACTTGGATCGGTTTAAGTCAGATACAGACATCAATTTTTACACTGGTTTCTCAAACCATGCGACTTTTTTGGCTATTTTTGAATTTTTGAATCCAGGTGTGGACGAGAAAGATGTTCCCCCTTGAAGTAGCTTGACGGAGTTTCCGGAAAGTTTCTGTGACACATACTCTAATGAGGAGAACTGTGCACCATTTGCAACGAAGGGGTACCCTCGAAAACTCAAGCCAATTAGGGAGTTTTTCATTGTTTTGTGCTGCCTACGGAGAGGCTTTACTGAGCAACATTTAGCCTACCTGCATGATGTGTCGCAGTCTACAATTAGCAGAATATTTGTTCCTTGGATCAGTTTGATGTATTCAAAATTTGGACTGGTGAACATGTGACCACCAAGTCAGTGGTGCAGGAAACCATGCCACTTGATTTCAAAGAGCAATTTCCATCAACAAGGGTCATAATTGACTGTACGCAAGTATATACTGAAATGCCCAGCAGTTTACTTCTTATCTCTGAGCTTTTCAGCTCTTATAAGAACCATGTGTCACTAAAAAGGACTTGTTGGCATTGCCCTTAGTGGCACAATTACATATATCAGTCAGTTGTACACTGGGAGTATCTCAGATAGAGAAATTGTTCAGCGAAGCGGGATATCGTGGCAGTCATTTGACAATGGGGATTCATTAATGGCTGACAAAGGATTCCAAATTCAGCACATTTTGCCTCTGGGTGTCGGTCTGAACATCCCACCCTTTCTTGGAAGGAGCAGGCAAATGTCAGCAGAGGATGTCATCAGTACACTGTAAAATGCAAATTTAAGGATTCATGTGGAAAGGGCTATTAATGAGATAAAGAACTTTTGCAGCTGGGAGGTTGCTGTACCCTTGAGTTTATTTGGTGTGGTAAACCAGATGTGGAGTGTATGTGCATTCTTCTGCAACACCCATGATCCACTTACATGTATACCCGAATGAACATGACAAGTTAACATTTCTTGAAAGCTGCAATGAATCCTGATCTGGGCCCCGTCTCTCTAAGCTCCCGGTTATTTCTGGACTTGTTAAGCTGTTTTGTTTTCCACTTCAGATGAGAGATTAAAAAATTTTGATAATTATACTGTAAAGTTATCAGCTAAAGAAACAAAATGGACTTCTTTAGAGGTCAGAACACACCCTACTTTTCTTAAGATTTTGATTTCAAAATATGGTTTCAGACGTGTTAAGTTACCAGGACTTTTGAGAAATGGGCCCCTGGTGCGTTGTGACACAAGTTGCACGAAACAGTGCATGGTGTAACAGCACCATTACTGTTTGAGGTTTGAAATATTAATCATTTCCTTGAAATCAGCTATTGAGATCCTCGAAAAATTCTTTGAGCATCTCGAAACTCGATTATTGAAACTCGAGCTTTGAACCTTGATACTTGATTCTTGATAGCCTCGAAGAGTAAGGATCAAGCATTGAGTTAAAACTGTCAACTTACATTAGCCCGGTACTATAGCTACAGTAGAGTAATGCATTTTATCAGAGGTGGTTATTTCCTCCATTCTTATGACCTGTTCAAGCCGTGATGTTGTATAAAAAAAGGATATGCTTGTTGCCATTTTTTGCCAGAAGGGTCAAACAGTGAGGCAGAGATATTCAATGATCATCACAACTGAAACAACAGTTAAACAGGGAATTTCATCCTCCTGTTTGGTTGGAAGGAGTCTATGTAGTCATGATTTACCTCCTCTCAAAATTATTAACTTTGATTTTCTAGCATGGTGACATGGACCAGAAAGAAAGGGATGTTATCATGAAGGAATTCCGCTCTGGGTCCAGCAGAGTGCTCATCACCACAGACTTGTTGGTCAGTGCAATGTTATTTGTTTGATGTTTTGTGTTGTGTGTGCATTACTTAACACATAAAAAAGCCTTAACCATGCTTTGTTCTGTTGTAAGGCACGCAAGGAAGTGATAAGAGCACAAAAGAATTAGGAAGGCGAGTGTTTTTAACTACTTCTTGAGTGCTCTTGTCCCTTCCTTGAGTGCCTTATAACAGAACAAAGCATGGTTAAGGCTTTTTAATTGTTTATAATATAGTTTTCCCCACATTTGTAGATAAATTCGTTTCAATTTGAGAAAACTGAACTGAGAGGAATGGCGTCAGTGATCGTACATGTTGCGTTAACACTGTGTCTTGTTGTAAAAATCTGTTTTTAACGGGAGGCTAAAAACGTTCAGTTAAAACAAGCAGCACTTAGAATTTGTTTCATCAGTTTTATGATATGACTGTGCTATTTTAATCAAGAATTTTTTTTTATTGTGAAAATGCCAGATTTGTAATGATTTGGAAACTGCATGTGCAGACAAATGGCATCATCTGCATGCTTCATACTCTCATAAGGCATGCTCTATTTCAATGAAAACAAGCATGAGCTATATTATAATTATTTCTCAATACTGAAACCTTTCTTCGTTCTGTTCTTGTGGTCCTTCACTGCTCTGTTAAAATATTCCTGGAACTTATGATATTCACTCATGAAAACCCTCTGATCATCATAAGGACTAACAGGATGCAGTAAATAATTTGTTGACCCACATGGAGTGTAAGTTAGCTTGTGTGTAACAGTATAGATTTCTATCAAGCAAGGTAAAATTGTAAGGTGTGGAACAGTTGCCCTTATTGAACTACAATGTACATAGCAGCAAAAATGTATCAGGTACAGCATGTGATAGGTTTGTTTCTGGAACTGAGCCAAAAGTCGAATTAAGAGGCAACTACTTGAACTGTGGTGCTAAGATGAGATGTGCTGGCCAAGTGCACGAAGTTGGTGTACAAAGCAAAAATAGCAAAAACTTGGTGTAAAATTTGTTTTAGAATTGCTGTATTTCGCAAAATATTCATTTTTGCTCTTAAATATATACATCATGACAAAGCAAATTTTATGTAGTTTATTAAAGAGTTGTAGTTTGGTTTCAAAATGTCTCAGAAGAGCCACAGAGAGGAAAAATGCTAACTGCTCCCGATGTACAATCTGGAATGCCGCGTAACAAAATAATGAGCTCTTTTTTTTCATAATTTCAATCGCGCTGATCGCGCCTTCTGTTTGCTGTTTTGCCAATTTTGCCTTTAAATTTAATGCGCTTTTAGCCTTTTTTGCTTTTTTCCTGTTTTGCCTTTTTTGCTTTTTGCCTGTTTTGCCTTTCGCGCCTTTATCAATCGCGTCTAGCCACAATGTAAACGCAAGTTTACAAAGCAGTGAATCAATTATTCAGGTCAAATTTGCATACGAGTGCATATCAAATTTCACTTGAGTGCATTCCGGTTTCTTCAAAATAAATCATAATCAATCAAGTGTATCTTGCTTTTTATCCCTTTAAAAGGCATGGAAATCCTTACTATAACTGTGTGGATCTAGTTCCTGTTGCTTCATGTTGATTCATAAGTAAGGAACCCCAAATGGTCACAAAATTTTAGTAGATCACAACAGACATTTAGCCGTTTCGCATCGCTGCATGCGTCTTGCAGTCACCATCTCTTCACGAGGTGTTTCAGTGTCACAGTCAAAAGTAGCCCAAAAATTGCCAGTCTCTCGAATTTAACGTTCACTGCCCTTTTTATAAGTGTTTCTATTAATGCTGTTGATATTTGTTCTTAAAACACTCTAAAATTACACCATGAAACATGGAATAAACATCTCAGATTCTTGTTGTGTATTTCATTGTCTTCTCTTATTACTGAGCGCTGTGCTGCTGGTGTAAATAACAGTTTGCAGGACATCCGAAGACACGCTTGAACGTCCACTGTGTAGCAATACTTTGTTAACTTTTAAATAAGTGCTACTGGTGGAGATTTTGGCAATTAAATCTGTGGTGTACGCTTTTCCCTTGTACTAGCCCTGCAGCAGCACTAATTGTTTATTGATACTTCATTTCTGCAGCCCATTCTCTATGCCCCGTTTAATATGTACCGGTTGTTGTGCCGTACAAAACAAAATTGGAATAATAATAAATAAGAATTAGAGATATTTTCCCTCTCCTATTGCTTATTTATCGAGAACTTGAAATGGAACTAAATAAGATACTCCGTTTGACGTTTGCTGCCGGATAAGAGTGAAACAAAAACGGTGAAAAACAAAAGCGAGGCACTGGCAAGCCAGACTTTTAAACTGCGCTGTTAAAGCGATTTACAAACAGGCAAAAAATGCAAAATGATCAGTTTGGCATGATAGGTGCGATTGGAAAAATGTGCATGAGGTGTGAAACGCGCAATTGGCAAAACCATGAAGGCAAAAAGGACAAAAACAACTCAATGACGCAATAAGATCACTTTTGTAGGTAAGAAAACTGGTGTCTCACGCTAGTTTTTTGGTGATATTTTCTTCTAGGGAAATCGAAAGTAGGATTAACTTATGCCACTTTAAAGCGAATTTTATGTGCATAGTGTTTTCAACTTTTATCAGGAAATTAGATTTCATGAATTTTTAAGAACGAAGAAACACTCATTCGCATTGAAGGGAAAAAAACAGCGAATACGTCACTTTTTTGGTGATGCGTTTTCAAAATTATGTTCTGTCTCTTTCATATGAAATTAATCTGCATTAAATATCCATCCTTTCCAGTGCACATAGGCTGCAGTTTTACTCTGCAAAGTTATAAGACAACTTGTTTTTTAGTCTCTGATTAAAGCAATAAAAAGTAGCATGAGACTGTTTTTGTGACACAAAATGTACACCAACTTCGTGCACGTGGCCAGCTACCTCAGTTAATTTGTCAGTGAAAGAGTAAAATAACTTGTTGCTAATAAAATAAGTGGGAGTTTTTTTCTTGTTTTGTCTAGGCACGTGGTATTGATGTACAACAAGTGTCCTTGGTTATCAACTATGACTTGCCAGGAAATCGTGAAAACTACATTCACAGGTTAGAATGCTTGTTATTTCTTCTTGCTTTCCTTTGTAAGGCTGTAATGATTCATGAGTTATATTAACTGATAGACTTCTTACAAAATTATGATTTGTTTGAAAATATGTATTAAAAATGATGATGATGAGGTGGTTGTTCAGTACAAAACTTGGATAATTTGCAAACAAATTCTGGATGCTGGATTTCCTGATGCTCTCTGGTATTAAGTATCTGCAGTTGTTACTTGACTTAAGGTGGCTCACCAGCCCAGTCAAAATGTTTTATAGTAGTGGCCAGCAAACCTTGCCTGCTAGAGAACTTCCAGTGAAGTCCAAGTGTGAAGTAAGGGACAAATTATTGACTGTAGGCGGCAAATTTGCCAGCTGCCAGAACATTTTGACAGGGTTGGCTCACACTGGTTTCTAGCACTTTTACTTTGATGGACCGTCACTTCAATCTTTATAACCTGTTATCTTTATAGTGGTCCACTGGTCACAACCTTGAACATTTCTAATGCTACCCTTTTCTTATATATACAGGCTAGCCCAATGCCCAGTCACCTCTCAAGACAATGTCTTTATTTTGAGTTGCTTATCTGTACTCTGTAGCATCTTGTAATTTTTTTAAACATATCTTTTGCAGAATTGGTCGTGGTGGCCGTTTTGGCCGGAAAGGTGTGGCCATCAACTTTGTGACTGAAGATGATGTCCGTACATTACAAGATATTGAACAATTCTACAACACATCAATAGAAGAAATGCCAATGAATGTGGCTGATCTTATCTGAGCACTTTAGAAAAGATCTTGAGCTTACAGCTTCAAAGGATCCTGCGCTAAAAGAAAGAAAAATTGCAAAACTATCAAACCACAAAAAAAGCTGAAGTGATTGTTGTCGAATTGTACTGATAAGTGCAGTGCGAAAACTTACACAGGATGTGTCAAAAATAAAAATGTATTGGTTTACAACAAAAATTAAAAATTATTTTTGTTTGTGTGTTAGTATACAGCATCCATAGCAGAATGCAGATTCCAAACCCAATAAGGTGATTCTAGTTTTAGATAAAAAAGAACTTGTATTTAAGATTTAGCTCCTTTAAGGTTTGGCATCTGCTGTTGTTTCCGTTGGTGTAATGCGTTTATTATCAGCTTTGTATATTGACCTTATGGGCTCTGAATATTTTATGTAGGATGGACATAGAGAGTAGGTGGGCTATGTTGCCATACCCTCCTAGTCAATAAAGCAATGTTCTTAAACATGATGTATTGTTCATGTAGTTCTTTTGTTTTTGGCTGCTCTAGACTACCGGTACATACACAATTAGGCTCAGTTTTCAGCTGCTGTTTTGGAAAATGAGCCCACACTCACCCCTCGAAAAGACTGTTCTCGGGAAGATACTCCAGATCTGAGTGAGTGGTGGAAATTGAGCCTACATAGAATGTGTAAGTTGCACATGGGGATTAGTTATGGATTTGGAACAAACTGTGGTAATGTGCTGTTGGGGGATTGAAAATGATTTTTAAGCACTGTCAATTGAGCTGATGAGGTAATTGTAGAGTTTACAAAGCTGATGTTTCCGGGGTTAGATAACCTAACTTCCCAGGAGATACCCCTTTAAGGCCAGTTCCCCAAAATACAGTTTCACATGCAAGTTTCCCTCTGTAGAGCCAAAATTTACAATATAGCGCACGTCAAGGGTACCCCATAGATTGTTGGTGCTACTTTCCTTTACGTTAGCGTATATGAAAAAAAAAGATTAAGCGCCAAGAAAAACCAACTTTGAAGCATGGTGGTTGGGGTGTCGGGTGGGGTGTTTCGCTCTTTAGTTACCAGTCTTCACTCCTCGCCCTATGTTGTCACTTGAAACTCGATGCTTGTTTGAAACGCGGGCGCCAAAAGTTTACCTCGCGCCGGATGACGGAAAGTGTTCTGCTGTGGGTCTGCGTCTTTCCTTTGTGTTACCTTTTAAACCAGCTCATATATGGCCAATTTTTTCGATATTTCTGATTCGGAAGATGAGTTGGACAATGAAGTTCTTATCGGCGGCTATAGGGGCGATATTGTGGGCATTCGCTATTATCGAGGAACAGTGAACAACAACGAAATGGTGTCATTGACACGAGAGCCTCACAATCCGTACGACAGAAACGCTGTCCGTGTGGACAATGTCTATGGAATACAAGTTGGTCACATAAAAAGAGAGCTGGCTCGAGCACTGGCCGATGTTATGGACAACAGATTGGCGAGATTAGAGGGGTAGGTTTGTGAAAATCGAAGTCGGCATGAGGTGACGAACCTTGGACATGTCACAGCAACTAGACGATCAGAAATGGGTAGGGTGGGGTGGGGGAAATGGCTCTGTATCTATAAATAAGTACATACCAGTTATGGAACGCTTTCGAGTGGTTTACTATGGATATCCCACGAGTCTCTTGTATTTTCTTCGTTTACACACAGAAGCCCTTAGGTGAGTGTGTATTCAAGGAAAATACAACAACAACAACACTTTTATTCACATTTCCATTACACGGTTTGTAAAACTTATTAAATAATTAGCAACTTAACACATAGAATATTCAATGACAATTTAAACTAAATATTATTACAAGTTAAGTGGGATGTTCCAAGAAAGCATTGCATAGTGTATCAGTCAATTCCAAAAGCGCCCCCCCACCCTGGGCATACTCTGGGAATTTGACCCGAAATTTGTCCCACACAGTGCCGCATTTGACAATCGGCTAAGCATTGGTTGGCGGTTGCCAGCTAAAGCATTTGACATGTTTTTTGCACGCAAATATTCTTTCATTTGGAATTGACTGATACATAACTATTTTATACCAAGCCATAGAAAATTCGTATCCCTATACAATCAATGCAGTGCACGATGGTAAGGTTTGTGGGAATACCGATGAATATACATGTTCAGTTTTTCTCCACTCTGATTGGCAGTATTTTCTATGGCATGGTATAAAGTGCAAGATGCTTTGCATGACAGTGGCAGAGTTTTCATTCCTTCAGTGAAACCCATTTCTGAATTTGAATCAAGAAATGGCTTTTTTGGCTAGAGCGACAGTTTTGATGGCATTAGTTTAGAAACTTGTAAATTTTATGAGAAAGTTTCCAGCCTGTAAAGTACAGAGTACTATTTTTAATAGTTCTGCCAACCTTATAAACACACCCTCAATCCAATTATTTCTTTTCTTTCTAATGAGCAGCCCCATCCCCTTTAAGGAGGCTGGCATCAGTTTCTTTGGCCTTGGGTGTATCTATTGCAGTCAGAATTTCCTATGGGAGACAAGCTTCAATTTTAAATTCACATTAAACCTCCAAGGTACCTGTGATTGTAAAATATTTGAAAGCACAGACAAGTCACAGAGCTCATAATTTGCATAAATTTAGCCTTTTCGTACTTAAATATCTTGCAATCACAGCCACAAGGATACATGGATCTACTGGCCTACAATAGATTTGTTTTGTTCAGCTATACCAGGTGTTTGCTTTATGGCCTTTAATCCTGACAGTAAACCCCATCCATCAAAGTATTCATGCTGGAAAGTGCTAGAAACCATTACTGGCCATCTTAATACCCACAGTAATTCAATTTGAAATATCATTGGCTTAATAAACTTAAGCACAAATCTCGGCTAATATTTCATTGTTTGTTCATCAATGCTTTTTCCTTCATTCTTTCTTCAATGTCATCCACTATCTTTTTTACAGTGTTGTTCCATTTGGTAAAAACAACATATTATACCATGCCCTGTGACATTTCATTTTGGGGCAGACCAGAAATGAACAGGAAGTCATTCAGAGGATGCGTCGTCATGGTTATATGTTAAGATTATTTAGAGAGCCAATCCCATCAGAGAGTGGAATGCCTGGTAACTCTGTGGCAGCCATGGGTATTGGCAGACCACCTTCAATAAAAATTTCTCAGGATCAGGTAATAAGATGTATTAAATTTTATTAAAACTTGGATTAGACAAAGTCAAATTTTGTTTGAGTTTTGAATTGTACCTAGCATAATCTTCAAAGTCACAGTTGCCACCGACTTATTGTAGGAGATGAAAATTTACCTGGGCAATGAGGTGAACAAACTAGCAACAAA